>JYFJ02004858.1:0-29014 GCA_000934665.2 Catajapyx aquilonaris | reverse complement strand
CGTCGAAGAGCATCGGCAGCACCTCCAGGGTCAGGGACGGGCAGGAGAGGTAGAGGTCCTTGAGTCGGGTCATGCGGCTGACCAGTTCTGCCAAGGTCCGATCGTCCATGATGTGTCCGCAATTAAGTGAGAGTTTCTTGAGGTCGACGCAGTGCGACATCAGGTATCGGAGGTGGATCAATTCCAAGTAGTTTTCTTCGCCAATAATTTCACACACAGAGAGAGTCTCCAGGTGCCTGGAAAGGTCACTCCAGGTCGATTCAAGTCCAAAAATGCAGGAGTGACAAAGTAATGTCAAAAACCCAACCGTTAACCCAAGTGCAAGTCAAAATTAGTTTACGTTAACCCAAGTTCACGATAACAAAAGTTCATATTAACCTCAGTTCAAGTTAACATTAATATATGTTTATGTTAGCATACGTTTACGTTAACCTCAGTTTACGTTAACCTGAGTACACATTAACTCCAGTTTGATTTGACCAAAATTTACATTAAGGCCAGTTCGAGGTAAGCCAGGTTTACTTTAACCTCAGTTAATGGTAACTTTCGTTTACGTTAACCTTAGTTATCCATGAACCTTCATGCAGTGGTGGCCTAGCCAGCATGACATCCCCAGGACATGATAACTGTAGCGCTGTAGCCAAGATATTTGTGAATAGCTGTTGGTCAGAAGAGAACCGCTATTTTTACCTGAAGGGGGCCTCCGTCATGCCGAACTTGGGCGTCCGATGGGAGAAGCAGGAGCTGGACACGAAGAGAGAGGTCAAGTTGGGCATCACTCTCCACAGCTGCTCCAGGTCTACCTCGTAGCAGTTGTGGACAGAAAACGAGGTCAAGTTGGACAGCGGCAACTGGAATGGAAAAAAAGTGTCAACAAACACGTCTACATCTGTGCCTCTGTAAGGGTTGATATCAGCTAGGTGCATGTATAGTACCACTACCCCTCGCCCGTTCCTGAGAGTGGCAGTACTGTAGTGTGCAAAGCTAACTGTTTAACTCTTATTAACAGAAACCAATGTTAACTTAAACTTGAATTAACGTGAACTTGGGTTAACGGTTGGGTTTTCGACATTTGCGGAGACGAGTGAGGATGCGCCATCTACGTGAGGGGCATGGTACCACGTGGGCGGTTTACCTGCTCTAGTGCTGCATCCAGTTGCTCGATCAAAACAAGTCTCAGCGATCTCAGCCTTGCCAGACACGGCCTGATCTGGAGCATCTTATTCTCAGAGGTCATCATAGTCAGCCTCAGCACCCTCAGCTGCTGGAGGTCGTTCAGAGGCGTGGCAGGCCCGTCCATCTCACACATGTCCAGGTCAAGGTCGGTCAGGTTCGGAAACGCCCGGACCAGGTCGGAGAGCGTCTGGGAAACTCTGGTGCTGCTGCTGATAGCCTGCACACCGGTGTACGGACCCGGACAGGCCTCGATGACCCAATCTTCCAGATCGAACTTCAGAGAAGTCAGTTGGGGCAGGCTGTCCAGGATATGCCTCACTCTCTGCCTCACTCTCTGCCTCACTCTCTGCCTCACTCTCTGCCACCCTCTCTGCCTCACTCTCTGCCTGTAGTACTGTCCCAGATATCTGACCGTGACACGCTTCAGATTGGGACACCCTTCCAGCGTCCGTTTGGCCGACATGCCCCATGTGAACTCAAGTTCCTCCAAGTTGGGACAATGTCGGGACAGGAGGGATGGCAGTTGGTGCCGGTCCCTGACAGTGCCGTCGCATGGCATGACTAATGTGCGCAGCCTGCCAAGATAGGGTAGGCTTTCGATCAACTTGTCCACGGCAACGGCAGTCAGGTCCTGATGAACACCCTCCAGATGGATCACCTCGAGGTCCCGCATGGTTGGTAGGTATCCTAAGACTTCTGACTGAACGGAGATGAGCATGTGTCGAGTGATCTTGAGACGCGTGCAGGATGGGTGGTAGGCACTGCAGGCCTTCCAGGGCCACCACCGCCTGAAGATGGCGTCCAAGGCATACAAGGGGTGTTCCATCATGGCTTCGGTGTATGCGTCGGCCATGTGACGAGGTATGGTCTGCACGTAGTCGTGAATGGCCCTCACGCCTCTGTACACCGCCTTGCAGAGGTTCCAGGTGTGGCGGATGAGGACCAGGGTGCACCACGACCTCAGGGGCATCATTTGCTTCTGAGGAAATACTTTTGAGAGACAAGAAGAGGACGGGGTGACACGGGGATTGATCGGAATTCGAAAATGTTCATTGACCATAGGTCGATATGTTAGTGTCAAACCCCGAAAACGGCCATTGGGCGAAAAAAACGTCCAGACCGCGGAATGCTCCATGTCAAGCCATCCATTCCGCGCGATTCCGCGGAATGGTCGTTTTCAAAACGGCCAGACCCAGGGCTACACGGTGGCGTAGTGGTTATAGCGCCCCAGCCTTCCACCTCTGGAGGTGCCGAGTTCGATCCCCGGGTAGGAGGAAGGATATTTACGTGGATAGAGTTTCGATAGGTTCTCTCCGTGTTCGCGTGGGTTTTCCAGTTTCCTCCCACAATCAAAATCCATCGCAGAGCAGGCAATGATTAAAGTCGGATATTTAAAAGATGATCCCCTAATAAGAGGCCCAGGGAGGCCTATCGCGGGGTATCAATTATTATTATTATTTATTTATTTAAAACGGCCAGACCCCGAAATGGTCTTTTTAAAAAGGCCAGAATGCTTTCTGGACTCGACGAAAATGTCGGGAAAATTTCATGTCGTGAAAGCTGGTTCAGAAAACGCCCCACATGTTGTATGTGGCATGTTCTTGTTACCCACTACGCCAAGGAGTCTACAGTGTGTCCCACTCGCTTACTTGACTCGGAATTTCTCTAATAACTTTAACCACTTGCTTTAACGCTATTGAAGATATATCAACGACATTTAAACTGAACTAACTTAATTATGTGAGAAAGTAAATGGCATAGCAACATGTGCTGGAAATGGCCACCATGTTCGTCCAGGCAGGCCTGAAGACGACGCTCCATATTTTGGAAGGACCTGGTCAGCATGTCCTGCGGTACTGACGGGATTTATTGGACAATGTTTTCTTTCTAGGTGTCAATGAATAATCGTTTGTTTCAGTACACATGCAACACACGTCACATGTCATCACGCCGATCATGGACAAAATATTCTAGGTAACCGAGTCATTTCGAAGAGACTTTGTCCACCAAGGTCGCCCTGATGTTACGCCGCCTAATTCATTCTTATATGGGGCTATCTGAAAGGGCGAGTCTACCATTAAACAAACTACGACCCATCGACACCTTGAAAGAAAGCATCGTCCAAGACATTCAGGCCGTGCTTCAGAACATGCTAGCCATCATGCTGCCATTCCAAAATAATATTATGGAGCGTCGCGTCGCGTTCAGGCCTGCTGCCTGGACGCAAAAGGTGGCCATTTTCAGCACATATTGTGATGCCCTTTCCACAGAAAAATTGACATATCGACAATCAAACCCGGATCGCTGATCGATATTATATCGATTTTGGAAATCCATATGGCCAAAACATAAGATATCGATTTTCGTGGGTCTACATATTGAAAATTGAGGTACAGAGAGCTATTTCATGCAGATATGTTGAAAGTCTATCTACTGTAGATATTGATATCGAGAAACAATATAATTATGTCTACATATCGACCTTAAATGTCGCTTACCGTCTACATGCATATGCACTGTCGACAAGCTCTCTCCTTGTACTAATGTGTGCTTGAGAACACCGTTGATTGTCTTAATAATTACTCCAGGTTGTGCCATGGCGAAGTGTTGCTCCACATCGTGAGGCCAGTTCTTATAAACCCTCCTGCAAGCGTCTGCCACACTGTCCACTATCTTGTTCAAGCTGGACGTTTGCAACGAACATGGTTGGTGATATATCGGCATCTCTAAAATCCGCAAATTAAATAATATCCATAAAATAATTTTTACAATGCGGATGCCACAAGTATTCTTTAGAACACCTGGAATCAATAAAGAGCTTATACTAGGCTTTGCCTGGAATATAATACACTTGTTGAACACCAGGCAACGACACAAACAAAGGTAGGCTACCAAAACCGTCTTTATTGTCTGGCCATTTTGCTTTTTGTTGGAATGTCATCACTCTGTGATTGATTAATATGATATCATCACTGATTAATTGATTGATTGGAGATCAAATCACATTGGTAATGAACAAAACCTTTCCGGATATCATCACTCTTTTCATTTGAATGACTGGCTTAATTTGAGTGAATGGTTGGGTAGTTGATTGATTGATTGATTGTGGAATCGATTTAGTGAATGAACAAACTACCTTTCATTGTAATATTATCACACTTTTTAATAATTTGGTCAGCCACCGCATTTTGCCATGAACAATCACTCGTACTCTTCTTCGTCTTTGTCTATATTTGTCTGCATCGCCTTGTTGGTGACCCTAAGGTACTCCCTGGTCAGAGCTTCGTAGGACATGACGGAGAAGCGTCTGTCGGTCACGGTGTCTCTTCGGAAGGCGGTCATGGTGCTGGACGTGGAGTACAGACTGTCTCTGTCCTCACCGAGCTGCGACTCCGACACAGCTTCCTCAGGAAGGCCGCCCATCAGGACCTCGTTGTTCTTCAGCTTGATGTTGAACAGGTACTGCCTGTGCAGCAATGCAATCCTCCTTCGCTCTCTCGCTATGAACTTGGGCAGTTCGTTGATCTCCTTTGCCAGGTCCTGGTAGAAGTTGGCCCAGTCTATGTCTTCATCTTTGTCGGTCAACCGAGCCCTCAGTCCGTCCATCTTACCCTTGCAGACACTAGGAAGAGCACGGTCTATCTCATCCAGCCATCCCATTGCAAAGTCAAACTCAGAGACGTTCTGTGCATATACAAACAGTGTCAATACAATGACTCTCAAGAACTCCCAGAAATTATTGCTTACCGAAAAATCTTTCCATTCTTTCGATGGGAAAGTGGGTCTGGACCTTTGGGACATCCCATATGGACAGTCCCTATTAGCAGACTTCTTGTCTCCAGATGACTTATCCATGGTAGACGACTAAAAATAATTATTGAGATCAATTCACTGCTAAGTTTTGGGAACATTAATAAGTTTTAATATAATTTCTTACCCCTTTTTTGAAGCCCCGACGGGGTATACATACACTGTAAAAATAATTAGAGAAGATGCATGGACCTTCCTTAGTTCCTATTCTGCATAAGTCTGTTATTTACATAGTGCTAGGTAACGTGGATACTATTGCAGTGTCTGGATTGAGTGACAATGGGACATTTACATCAATCAATCAATCAATCAATCAATCAATAAAGCAACAATCGATCAGTCGGTTAGTCAGTCATTGATTGATTGATTGATTTTAAATTAGCAATATTTCAACCGATTTCAGCACAAAAAGAAAACAGAGTAGACTATAGTTATTGACTAACTGACTGACTGACCAATAATTGATTGATTGATTGATTGGTGACAATAGGACATTATTTTACAGCCATGACAATAGGACACATCAATCAGTCATTGATCAGTGAGGCGGTTAGTCAATAGCTACGATCTGTTCTTCTTGTGTTGAACTACTGGTAATTCGTAGAAAAATCAATCAATCAGTCAGTTGGTCAATCATTGATTGAATGATTTTTCTGCGAATTAGCAGTAGTTCAACACAAGAAGAACAGAGTAGTTACTGACTGACTGATCATTTATTTATTTATTTATCAATAAATAATTGGTAGGTCAGTCAGTCAGTCATCGATTGATTGATTGATTTTTCTGCAAATTAGCAATGAGTTCAACCAAGAACAGTTATGATTGGTCCATATCCATTTGAACTGTCTCGTGAGGACGTGAGGTAATCTCAGGTTCAACTTGGACGCTCTGTAATATTGAAGGAAAATATTCAATTATTTTTTTACTGGTGGATTCAGCGGCAATGTCCATCAACTCACCTTCAGATAATAAGCCTTCTCCACTTGCTTCTTCAACTCTGCAAGATCAATGGGTGTGTGACCATCCATGTCCACAGCTCTTGGATCAGCCCCTTTTGACACCAAGAATTCAACAATCTCCATAGGACCGATGGTGGCTGCCCGATGAAGAGGCGTCCGATTCCTCCTTCCTTCAGCGTGGACATCAGCTCCATTGTCCACCAACAGCTGTGCCAACTCGACATTCCCTCCGTCAGTTACCAAATGCAAAGGCTCGTTCCCAATTGTGGCTTTTGCTCGCACATTTCCTCCATGTCTTATCAGGATCTCTGAAGTGGTCAAGTGTCCATTTCGGACAGCCTCATGGAGAGGAGTTTCTCCGTTGGTCACCTGATGGTCAACAGGCCAACCTTCTCCTAGCAAGTACTTCACCAACTCGTCATTTCCAGATCGTGCGACCAGGTGAAGTCCACTTTGACCTTCCTGACCTGGCCGTCCATACCACCTTTGGACACCTCCACATTTGTCCACCAAATCCTTAACCACCTGCAGTGTATCCGAATTAGAAGATCTGCAAGCAGCCAGAAACCGCCTGGTATCATTGCCCACTTCATCCTGTTTCTGGTTTGAGTCCAACTTTAGGTCTTCCAACTGATGATGCAGCAACTTGCTCATGAAGTGTCGTCTATGTCTTCTGGCCCACTCTTCTGGTGTGTTGCCCTGAATGTCCTTCTTCAACACTGATGCTCCTCTGTCCAGCAGCATCTTCACAGTTTCTTCATGTCCAGAATAGGCTGCCCAGTGTAGAGGCGTCCGATGTTCCCCGTCAAGTCCGTCCACATCAGCACCTCGGTCCAGCAGAAACGAGAGGACATCACGATGACCACCTTTTGCTGCCAAATGTGTTGCAGGCCATCCTCCACCACCCATCACCTTCTCAATGTCCACACCCTGGCTGTCCACCCAATGGCGGACCGTGTCCAACTGTCCACCTTTGCAAGCCTTCAGAAATAGCTTGGTGTCCAACTGTCTCATGGTCTCCAGAAGCTTCTCAAGTTGTTTCACCACAAATAGTGAGGAAACACGTGAGGATGGATCAGACAGCAGCATCTTCATGATCAAGTCTGCTTCAGCCGGATTGTGCTGAAGGAATTGTTCAGGAAAATGTTGCTGGTTACGAAGCGACTCGAACACATGAATACGCTGGTCCTTGTCTGCTCCAAAAGGGTGTAACATCTCGTACAGTATAAGCCCCATGGAAAAGACGTCAGACTTGCGATCATTGTTGTTTCCATCCATCTGCTCAGGAGCCATGTACAGCTTTGTGCCAATAATGTCCGTCTTCTCAACATCTTTCCCAGCCACTGAAGACACTCTGACACCAGCAGCAAAGGTGCTGAGACCAAAATCACCAATCTTTATCACATTTCCATCCAGTGTGAACAATATATTATGAGGCTTAAGATCACGATGGATGAAGCGTTCCTGATGTATGTAGCACACGCCCTGTGCTATTTGATTGAACAATGTGAGTGTCCTGTGCTTGTAGAGCCTCAATCCTTGGTCCAGCCTGTGTCCTAGCGTGTGTCTGTGGCATAATTCTAGTTGCATATACAACAAGTTGGTTGTAGGTCCCGTGGACGATCCTGAGGAGTAATACAGCGATGCTCTCTCCAGTGCTTCACGTCCTTCTGGAGTCGAGCTGTCGCATGCTGACAGTGATGAATCAAACTCCAGATGCTTCCAGGCACTCGGACTCTCCTCCCAAGAGTTGTAGTACCTCACCACATGCGGGTGGTTCAGTCTGGCCAAAGCCACCACCTCCCTCAGGACTAACTCCTTCAGGCCTGGATCTGCAGAGAGTCTGACTCTCTTTATTGCATACAGAACTCCATCCAGTTTAGACTCAGCCTTCATGACCTTCCCGTACGATCCGTGTCCCAAATATTCTTTATGGTTGAACTTTGTCGCATACATGGAGACAAAATCTGTTGTAGAGGGATGCTGAGACGAGAGTCTGAGACGCTTCTCAGACGGAGGCGACAAGTGGCTTCTGAAAAAGAAGACTGAATCACTATCAGGATAAGGCATGAGTCACCTGAAGGAGTAAGGTTTAGCAGACTGAATCACTAAAAGGAGTAAGAACCTACTGAGCCACTAAATGAGCAAGAACACATTGAGTCATTCAAAGAAGTAAGAACATGCTGATAATGAGTCACTAAAAGAAGTAAGAACGTACTGACAATGTCACTAAAAGGAGTAAGAACATTGAGTCACTAAAAGGAGTAAGAGCGCACTGACAATGAGTCACTAACAGGAGTAAGAACATATACTGACAGTTAGTCACTAACAGGAGTAAGAACATATACTGACAGTTAGTCACTAACAGGAGTAAGAACATAATTATACTGACAGTTAGTCACTAAAAGGAGTAAGGACAATGAGTCACTAAAAGGAGTAAGAACATACTGATAAGTCACTAAAAGGAGGAAAGTGGCAGACCTTAGGCAGGAGCACCTCTCTCGGAGGCTCTAATTTCAGCTTCACGTCTGCTACCTAACTCCTTTAAATTTTCAGGCATTTCACCTGGTCTTTCCACGATCAGTCAAATGATCCATCAGCATCTTGTGTTCCTGAAGACGACCCTTCAAATTGGCGAGTGCTGCTGGTGTGATCATCTTGTCGTTGATCGCCTGAGGATTAGCCGAGTACTTCAACAGCAACCTAATCACATCTGTCATCTTAGCAAGAGATGCGAAATGCAAGGGTGTGTCGCACGAGTGTGTCCGGATGTCAACTGTCGCACCTTTTTCCAGCAACATTTTGCATACGTCCAAGCTTCCGTTTCTGGCCGATTCATGTAACGCGGCTCTTCCGTCGTCGCCACGCGCGTCAATATCGCATGATGGCTGACTCAGAAGCAACTGACAGACTTGCACTTGGTTATTCCTAGCCGCTACAATCAATGGCGTCTCTGATTGCTCGTTACGTTTGTTAACATCACAACCGGACTTCAGGTACTTCTGAACACTATCAACATCTCCGATTGCAGCAGCAACGTGCATATCGCTTGGACTGACCAGTACCTTCACCGCCATGGTACAGTCCTTCTCAACAGCCTTCGACAAAGGTGTCTGTCCAGCCAGGTTCTCAATACTCGAATCGGCTCCTCTAGACAAAAGAAGCTGGACAACTTTGATCGAACCGGAACCGAGATGAAGAGGAGTGTCGCCCAATTTGGTCGTCTTGTTCACACCAGCGCCGTTGTCTAAAAGTAAGCGGCATACCTTTTCGTGGTTATGCTCGGCAGCAACATGTAGTGCTGTCTTTTCATCGTTGTCTGCAATGTCTATCAAGGCATTGTGATGTAGAAGAACGTCACAAACTCGCTCATATCCATATCGAGCAGCGACAATCAAGGGGGTCTTACCACTCCTGCTCTTCTTGTTCACATCATGTCCATTGTCAATCAAAGTCTGGGCCGTTGTCAGAGAGCCTTGGAAAGCTGCGACGTGCAAGTCCGACATGCTCTTGTCCTCCATAATTCTTATATCCAACTGACAGCAGCTGTCTACCCAACGTATGTACAGTACATACACTGAACAACCACGTCTATTATTACACTGCTATCGGAGTCCAGTGGTTGATAACGCGCCTTATCGCGTATTCATGGTTTGGCTTTGCAGAATATTGCAAAAATTATTCCGCTTCTTACTAAAAAAATCAGTGACGATGATAATTATGATTATTGAACATTAAAAGACGAAGGGGAAAGAACGAAAAAAAAAAAAGATGCCCCGGGTGAGGATCGAACTCACGGCCTTCAGATTATGAGACTGACGCGCTACCTACTGCGCTACCGAGGCCAGTTGGAAACCAACAGTAGATTGGATCTACTTGAACCAATCGGAAACGCCCGCAAAAAAAATAATTCGCACGCAAATTTAGCAGCTCAAACTACCCGAAAAAAAGAAATCTGCTAAAAAAAATAAACCCTAATTATACCTACTGTACTATCCACATGCGTGCAAAACAAGCCCGTAATTTTCACTCCATGGCCGTACAGTAAAGCCGCAATTTACACCCTTTTGCGACATACTATTGCAAAAATTTTGTTTGACGCAATTCGCGATTATAAACCACGCTGAAAAATTTCGCTATATAAATTTTAGCTGAATTAACTCTATTCGGACGCAGCATTCGTGACGTCACCACATATTCGGACAAGCCCAATCGAACACGTCATCAGGGCGCTAACTAATAGCTACTTTTTTAGCCATTTGCAGATTGATATGTAGCCGCTAGTTCAGTGTCGACTAATAAGCAGGTTGTGACCCTGACCTTTTTTGGAGCACATCATTGACCCTGAAGCACCGGGGGTGATGCATCGTGTTCTGCTGGTGTCGTCAGCCGCTCTTTGTGTCAGCGATGGAGAGGAAGGGTGAGCAGCAGAACGGGATGGCTCAGGTGGGTACAGGTACATACCAGCAGTGTACATGTCATGTACAGTGTGTGTTCCCACTTGTGCAGAATGGAGTGGGCAAGACGACACCGGAGTGGTCACTGCAGGGCAGCCTGGCCGAGATGGGGATCAAGTCGAGGCCCAATGCGAGCGCTGGACCGTGGTGCGCAGTGCTGCTGCCGTGCGCGGTCGTGTGGGGCGCGAGCGATGGGACCGGTACGTACAGGGAAGTTGCGGAGGTTGCCGGAGCGCTGCTGCTAGCATCCATGGACTTGGTGTGGTCCATCGCACATGGGACGACCTGGCTGCGTTGGGCGCTGTACTGCACCGTCGCAACCTGCATGGCTGCCACGCATGGGATTGTATGGAGCGTGGTGTGTCTCGCGGCCATGGTTGGAAGCCAGGTTGAGACACTCCGGCTCATGCGGTTGTGTCCCGGCAGCTTCACGTTGGGGGAGGCTATCGTCGCAATCCAGGCACTATTCCTATTCCTAGCGGCTGTCATCCGGAGCGTCATGAAAGGAGCGACCGTCGAAAGCGAAGTCGCACACGTCAATGTTACACTTGCAGTAAGTATATGACCTCGGTATGATAAGTGCAAATATTTTTTATATGTTTATTTACGTATTTAATAATTTTGTATTTGTTGCGTACTTATTATTGTCTATTTATCAACTATTGTCTATTCATAAACTATTCATGTATTTATTAACTATTTATTATATTAGTCCATTTATTAACTATTTATTATATTAGTGTATTTATTAACTTTATTATATTCATGTATTTATTAACTATTTATTAGTCTATTTATTAACTATTTATTAACTATTTATTATATTAGTGTATTTATTAACTATTTATTATATTAGTGTATTTATTAACTATTTATTATATTAGTGCTGTTTAGTGTGTTTATTATTTATTTGTAATAATAATTATTGTGTGTTATTACTTATTATATTTATTATTTATTTGTAATAATAATTATTGTGTGTTATTACTTATTATATTTATTATTAATTATCATTGATTAATGGTTTCTAATTTATGTATGTATTTTTAATATTTTATAATTTATGTACATGTATTATTCAACTTTTATTTAATTAAATGGTATATTTATTATGATTTTTTTCATTAATTTTTATTATTTATGATGTTTTAATTACTAATTCATTCGTTTATTATTATTATTAATTGTATTATTATTATTATTATTATTTGTATTATTATTATTATTATTATTATTATTATTTGTATTATTATTGTTATTATTTGTATTATTATTATTATTTGTATTATTATTGTTATTATTTGTATTATTATTATTATCATTTGTATTATTATTATTTGTATTATTATTATTATTATTTATTTATTTTTAATTATTTGTATTATTTGTATAATTTTTATCATCATCGTCGTCATTATTAATTTTGATTGCAGGTTGGGCTCCTGGGCGTCATACTGATATGCCGGCTGCCCCTAGCTTTCGAACTCCTGAAGCAGCCAGTACCGTTCTACGCAATGTCTGGCGTCATTATCGGTGGCATTGTGCTGCCCACAATTTGGTACCTGTTTGGAGAGTTTCCGCTGCTGTGGTTCGTCCGGTTTGCGTCCGCCCCTCACCGGTTGGCCCTAATTGCATTTTGGGGCGCATGCACTTTGGCGTGCATTCTGTTGGTGAAGCTGCAGGTTGCGACGGGCGAGAAGGCGACTACCCGGATCCGCAAGTACTTCCACTTCTTCCAGCTCGCAATGTACATTCCGGGCATACTCTTTGATTACGCCGCGCTGTACCTGGCAAGCGGCGTGGCTCTTGGCGTCTTCTGTGCCATGGAGGCAGTACGGCTCCTGAGTCTACCGCCGGTGGGACACCTGGTGCACTCAAGCCTGCAACTATTCGTGGACGAGAAGGACCAAGGTCCGCTCATACTGACCCACACATACCTATTAGTCGGATGCTCCACACCATTGTGGCTACATCCAAACCCAACAATGGGGGCGTTCTTGGCGTTAAATGCAGGGCTAATAGCCGTCGGTGTCGGCGATGCAGCAGCCAGCATTGGCGGATCGCTATTCGGACGTACCAAGTGGCCAATGACGGCCAAGACTGTGGAGGGTACTCTGTGTTCGGTGGTGTCGCAGGCGGCTATTGTCGCATGTATGTTTTACGCCGGGTGGATTCCAGTGAGTACGACAACAGTGGCGAAAGCAACAGTGGCGGTGTTGACAACCGCGATGGTCGAGTCGCTAACGGACCAAGTGGACAACCTAGTGCTGCCACTAATTGCATATGTGATACTCGTTTAAACACAATCATGAACACATTCCAAGCAGGACAATCCACATAATGTATGGGTAGCACATGTAAAATGGACGCACAAAAGGACCATTTCCTCTCTTCCACTTTTTTTTTTTTTCCACACAATTATAATTTTACATATTAATTTCTCAACACTGTGGTGATTGTACTATTCAGTGGGCTCTTATCTGTAATTATTTATTGCAGGGATTGAATCATGCAAGCCGGTGCCATAATTAATGGCATTAATTAATGTAAAACGATGCCATGTTAATTGGCTGTCTTGATCTCTACCGACTTTTTCTCACCATGTCTGGCATAATTACACCGTGAGCATTACTAGTCTCATCGCTGGAAATCAGTGCAGCTAAATGTGTACCTGTCTCGGTACATATGTGCTGAGGTTTGTGTAAATAAGTGTATGTGTTGAACGCAGATGGTATGTTCATTCCACGAAACATGACAATAAAATAATTAGTACGTGATAATTCGCTTGATTTTGGGACGTCATGTAAATTTTTTTTTGAAAACATTTTGATACTGATTTTGTTCATTGCAAAGTAGCTTGCCAAGGCTACATGTTTGCGTTGAGTACGTGGCCATCAACTTTTCAAGCTGAGCTGGGAAGGGGGAAAAAAAACCAGCTAGTATATTTGACCTTCCTTTTCCCCCGTCATCCCAACCACCCACCCACCCACCCACTGAGGGGCTCTTGACTGATAATAGTCACTTCCTCTCAGTCAGTCGCATTTGCCAGCCGGCTGCAGACCAAGTACACCGCAAGCAGACATGAACCGCATTTTGAGTAAGTTCGCAGGCATACCCATGCGACTAGCCAACAAGTACACGACTGCTGCTCTTCCCGCACCAAACACCAATCCGGAAGTGCTCTACACTGGTGTAAGTACATGTTACGTAATGTGGGCGCTTAAAAATAAGTACATTTCTGACAATTGCAGATCTTTATCAACAACGAGTGGCGCAAGTCGGCTTCGGGCAAGACTTTTCCGACTATCAACCCTGCGACAGGTGAAGCCATCGCTGATGTTCAGGAAGGAGATAAGGTGAGCTTATCCGATAACAACCTGAATTTTTCCAAAGGCATTGTGTGGAAAACTATGAAGTTAAGGCGTGGTTAAGGCGCTCGCATGCTCACATGCCAGGAATTGTTGGCACAACAAATATAAATAGACCTTGGCCTTGGGGTCCCCTTAAGACATACAAGTTGGGATTGCCAAAGGTGCATGCATGGCATTGCATAATTATGAAGTGGCCTGTTTGCCATGGCATGACTTTTTGGACAAACATTGGGTATCCGTAAACGCCCTTTGTATGCAATTATTAAATAAAATAATTACATAACCTACATAAAAAAACAACTTAATAAAAATATGAACAACTAAACTAATAAATGCATTTGTATTGGTCAATTTACATGCAGTAGTGTTGAATGTCTACCTTTTGTTTCAGGCCGATGTGGATGTGGCTGTCCGGGCGGCCAAAGATGCATTCAAGCTTGGTAGTCCGTGGCGGACTATGGACGCTTCGAACCGTGGCGTGCTGCTCAACAGACTGGCCGACCTGATGGAGAGGGATCGGGTGTACCTGGCTGTAAGTTGGCATGTTGCTGGACCTACAGTGTGACCGCATTGTTTGTTCTTAGAGCCTGGAGACACTGGACAATGGAAAGCCGTTCGCTGACGCCTACAATGCGGACGTCCCCATGTCCATCGGAGTCCTGCGCTACTATGCTGGGTGGGCGGACAAGATACATGGAAAGACCATCCCGGTGGATGGACAGTACTTTACGTACACGCGGCACGAGCCTGTTGGTGTCTGCGGACAGATTATCCCATGGAACTTTCCACTTCTGATGCAATCCTGGAAGCTGGGACCAGCACTGGCGACTGGTGAGCACAATGAGTATGAACAGTAGCAGACACTTGACCAGTTTCTTTCAGGCAACACCGTCGTGATGAAGCCAGCCGAGCAGACACCGCTGACTGCCCTGTACGTCGCAGAACTGATCAAGGAAGCCGGATTTCCACCCGGTGTCGTTAACATAATCCCAGGATACGGGCCAACAGCCGGACAAGCCATAACCGAACACATGGATGTGGACAAGATCGCATTCACCGGATCGACCCAAGTGGGACACCTGATTCAGCAAGGGTCGGGGAAGAGCAATCTGAAGCGAGTCTCCCTGGAGCTGGGAGGGAAGTCGCCCAACATTATTCTGAAGGACGCTGATCTCGACTATGCTGTTCAGATGTCGCATTTTGGCCTTTTTTTCAACCAGGTATGGGTCGGACACAGTCATACACTGCGATCCATGTAAACGATCATGAATTTCCAGGGGCAATGCTGTTGCGCAGGTTCACGCATATTCGTCGAGGACGCAATATACGACAAGTTCGTCGAACAGAGCGTGTCCATGGCCAAGAGCCGCACTGTGGGCAACCCATTTGACCCCAAGGTCCAGCAGGGTCCGCAAGTGGACAGCGAGCAATTCGAGAAGATCCTAGATCTCATCGAATCCGGGAAAAAGGACGGGGCCAAACTGCTGACTGGAGGCTCCAGATACGGAGACCGCGGTTACTTCATCCAGCCCACCGTGTTTTCCGAGGTTCAAGACGGGATGCGGATCGCACAGGAGGAGATATTCGGACCAGTCCAGCAGATAATGCGGTTCAATAATATGGACCAGCTGTTAGAGCGAGCCAACAACACGGTGTATGGACTTGCCGCAGCCGTTTTCACGCAGAATTTGGACAAAGCGCTGTATCTCAGCCAAGGATTAAAGGCCGGGACTGTATGGTGAGAGAGATTTGTTTCAAATTTTACTGATTGTGTTGTTGTTGTTTCCGGCTAATTAAACATACTTTTTTAAAATAATTACAGGGTCAACTGTTACGATGCGTTTGCGGCTCAGGCTCCGTTTGGCGGCTTCAAAATGTCCGGGTTCGGTCGTGAGCTGGGTGAGTACGGGCTACAAGCGTACACAGAGGTGAAGAACGTGACCATCAAGGTTCCGCAGAAGAACAGCTAATTAATTCATTTACCCACCAATTAACATGTACTGAGGGGTCCAATAAAAAGTGAGTACATTTCAAATCTTTTGCCGCTTTTTATTTTCAAACAAACGTTCCGCCATGTTGGGTCCACCAAACAGTGTGGCCAGACTTTGGCTTGGCTTTGGCCAGACTCAGCCCCCATTGTTATTGATCCGGTATTGATCCATGGAAACCACCCTTGGGGACCTGGCAACCCCTTTGTTTTTGTTTTTCAAACAGATGAGTCACCAAAAAAATTCAATTCGGCTTGGGTCTTTTTTTTTGATGCTGGCCTCTCTTTTTCTTTGAACTACTTCTTTTTTAAAATCTTGATAAAAATTTTAACCAGTGTAATTTAAGGTCATTAAGTGAGGTCAAGCAACATGACGAGTAACAAGGACGTTATGACGACCCTACGACTGGAGGAGAAGTTCCTGAGACACGCCTACGAGAAACTCCTCAGCAACAACATCCATCTCTTCGGGGACTTCCTCGCATTGAAGAGGAAGAGGGACCTCGAACAGTAATATTGTTAAAATTATTCATAACTAATAATCCATAGAGAAAATATGATGAATAAACACATAGCATCATACAATAAACTAAAATTCGCAATAACAATTATATTTTCATAGTAAATTGTAATTCAAAGTACCGGTACAGTAATAATAAATAATAATAAAATAATGCTCATTCATAATTCATAATAAATACATAATTCCTAGTTCATCAGGAATACTGATTCATATAATAATCAATACTAATTGCTAATTAATGTTGAATCTACAGCGAGGAGAGACTTCTGAAGGTGTTTGACGAGCTGAAGGATCTGAACCGTGGCGTAGATGAACTAAGCTACACCGTAATTAACAGACCGGAAGGTGGGTGAGCTCACTGTTTTCACAAATTCGCAATGACTCGTACCAACTCTCCTCTAGATTTTCCGACCCTGAAGTATCACGTGGGGCATTTGGCCAAGTCGCTCGCCAAGTTCCAGAGCAGTACCGCTGAAAAGTAAGTGCATATTGTCATAATTAACCGGCAGCTAATTACATTTCGTTGTGCCCAGCCTCACGACCCTGCAAGACGAGGAGCAGCAGCTGACGCAGCAGGTGCGACTGGTGAGCGCCTGGAAGAAGGACATGTCCACGAGCGAGTGGAAGCGCCTGACGAACCACACCCAAAAGAATATGAAGCAGCCCGTACGCATGTTCAAATCCGGGTCGAAGATGCCTCGGGTAATACCAGCTCGGGTCATACCGCCTTCAAAGGTGGACCAAGTTCAGCCGCCCCGCAAACCAAAGCCGACAAAGGTGGAGCTGAAGAAGCGGGCCGAGACCAAGGAGAAGCTGCAGGAGTGGCGAAGGGAGAAGGCGAGGAAGATTCAGGAGAAGGAGCTGGCCGAGCGGATGCAGGAAGAGGAGGACAAGAGGACAACCGAGAGCTCCAAGGCGTTCTGGTCGCTACACAGGGTAAAGTCTCCTAAAATAATTTTTAAAATATTTATGACGTTTGGTGTATAATGTATTTATCAATCCTGCTGGTATGCACATAATATGTGAAATATTTCTCATGAAGGCCATGGTGGTGCTGCGGGAGGGATGTGACAAGGGGAAACGGAGAACTAAGCCGAAGCCGACAGAGGCGGACAGCAAAGCAGCCGGACACGACAGCAAGGCCGTCCTGGAGCTGTTCAGAGAGCGGGACAGGGCGGATTTGAAGAAGGCCCAGGAGAAGAAGGCGGCGGCGAAGAAACGTTCGACTGGTCCAGAAAAGGTGAAGAGCGTGACGAAGGTCAAGAGCGTGACGAAGGTCAAGAGTGACTGGTCAAGAGCCATCGGACCCACACAAAGTTGGTCGAGGAAGGCTGTTGGGGCGGAGAAGAGCGTAGTGTGGGACGACCCCATGATTCAGGGATGGGCCCAAATGGGACGAAGGTACGTTGGACATTTTTGAGTTGCGTACAGGTCTGATCGCAATGTCTCATTACAGGGGTACGCCGGCTTGGCGGTTGGTCAAGTAGCATGTTTGGACGTTTCATTACCAAAAATAAAATTTGCTTTAAAAATCCAATTAAATTTAATCTGATTCGTTCATCAAGCACATTTTCGCAGCGTAGTATGCCCGCCGCTGCTTTTCTGCTGCCAGTCGAGTCTTTTCTGCTGCCAGCCGAGCCTTCCCCACAGCCAGTCGCATGTTGTGTTCGGCCTTCATGTGCTTCATCTCGAGCGTAATTTTGGCACGAAGCAACTCCAGCGCTTCGGATTCGTACACGGACATCGGAAGCGGATTTGTCCGCTTCTTCGACGTTGGTCCGGTTTGGTGGTTCTTCTGCCTGGAAATTGGCAGAAAATGTAAGTAATATACAGTATGTACTGTACGCAGAGGCTTACGCTGGACAGTCCGGTTCGTCAACTGGTTGAAACTGCATTGTTGTGTCTTCAATCCTTATGACTGCTTCAGGCGACTCAGTTCGCTGGTCGATAGGTTTAGATGGCGGCGTTTCAGGCTCGGTGAAGCTGTAATCGCATGTGTTAATTAAATGTTACATGCCTAATACAGCAAGTCTTACAGTGTGGGTGCGGCACATTGCAGCCTCTCAACAGCATCTGTACTTTCCTCGGACGTACCCGCAGTGTTGTCTTCTTGCACCAACTGGTAGCAAGACGTAACCTGCGCAACCACACTGTACACGGTGCAGTCCAACCGGCTCGGCTCAGTCTTCGGCTCTTCTCCAGACTTGTACTTTGTAACGGCCAAGTTCGCATTCTGCTTCATCCGTCTCCACATATCCTTGACGTGATTCAGCGACCTTTTCGCACCGTGCTTCTCCACCCAAGCGTCGTATACGTCATCCCAAGCCTGATGCTTCTGTCTCATTGAGGTCGTGTCCGCAAGCTTGCTCTCGATTGCTGCCAAGTGCTTACGGACACACGTGAACAAGTCTTCCTTCTCCTGCTGGTTCCAGTTCTCGCCCCGGTTGCGCTTTGCCCGTACGTCTTTGCCACTGCGGCACACACCAGCGTCTGTGGCTGACAAGTACTTGTCCTGTCCGGCCAGCTCTTGCGGGTCAACCAGACACTCCTCCTTCACCCAGATGTCCTCAAACTCACCGTCCGACATGCTGCGTACTTAATCTGTAACTATTGTATATATATTATTATATAAACTGTAATATAATATCAAAAATGTAATATATTATTATTATATAAAATGTAATATATTATTATGAACCTCATGCTCTACCTGGTTAAGTGCAAATCAACTAATCTTAAATTACTTTACAGGTGTTGTATATGAACTGGGCATCGTACAGTGTGTACCATATGTACTGTACCTGTGCACTGTTTTATTACAAGTACAAGCTGTAATTAGAGATTACAAGTTACATACAAATTTCCTGCGAAAATATGACAACAGGTGATACTACCGACTAATAAGTAGTAGGATCGTCTTTTGCATAGTTTTTTTTAATGTGCAATATTTAAAATATTAATTACTACGCGACTATAGCTAATTAGCGATTAAGGCTAATTATGTGTATGTAATTTTGTTAATTAGTGATTTTTTTAAAAATTGATCTTCATAAGTTGTCGATCGATATCATTTTGCATATGGCGGACTTTTTTTTTCTGTTCGATTATTATTTTCTCTTTGGGAAGGCGAAAAATGCAGGCTTCGAATGGGCACAGTTAAGTTTGTGTAACTTCCATAATTATTTCATGGAAAGTACCAACCAATAGACACTGTACAGAGTGTATGACCTACTCTCATTATAATTTGCAGGTACATTGGCGACTTGGGATGTTTGCGACCAGCTCTTCGAAGAGGTCAGGAACCAAGCGTCACCATCTGGCGACCGTAAGTCTCGGTTGGGATTAATTAGTCATTTAATTTTAAAGAGGAAAGAAAAGAAAAAAACCTTGGACGAACAGACAAACTTTATCCTATATATGAAATGGGCACGGCACGAAATGGACAAACAAACAAACATTTCCAATGGGCATAAAATTGGTGTAAAATGATTGGAATGTGGACAAACAAACAGACAAACCTTGCCTTTTACCAATAGATATGAAATTGGCACGGAATGGACAAACACGCAAACAAACTTCGCTTCTATACCTATAACGGACGTGAAATTGGTATGAACTGGACAAACAAACGAACAACCAAACCTTGCCTTCATCGAATGGGTATGAACAGGTATGAAATTTGGTATATATGGAAGTGGACAAACAGACAAACTTCGCCTTTTACCCATTGAGCGTGAAATGGACAAACAAACGAAATGACCAAACCTATTGTGGGTTCATCCGATGGGTATGAAATTGGTATAAAATGCGTAGCGGAAGTGGGCAAACAAACAGACAGACAAACCTTTCCTTTTCCCAATATATATATGAAATTGGCATGGAATGGACAAACAAACAAACAAACCTTGCCTTTTATCCAATGAAAAGGGTATGAAATGGACAGACAGACAAACTTTGCCTTTTACGCAGTGGGCATGAAATATATGTATTAAATGGACAAACAAGCGAGCAAACTTTGCCTAAATTTTTTATTCCAGTGCCGAACTCTGTCCTGCTGGCTCTGAGCCCGGTCTTCAGAGCACCGCTGCTGTCTGCGCTGGACCTTCTTGACCGCAAGGGAGTGACAATGCTGGTGACGCCTGGAAGCAATCGAAGGGTCTTCAAAGTACGGGGCACGACCCAGGGGTCGTACTACGTGCTTCCGTATGCCAACTACTGCGCTTGCATGGCCTACAAGTACGCTGTGCTGAAGCGGAGGGAGTACCCGATGTGCAAGCATGTGCTGGCGGCCAGGCTGGCTCACGCTACGAACAGATCCGCAGTTGTGGAAGTGCCGGAGGAGAACATGGCCGAATTGTTGGAGTACGTGTAATTTCAAACATGCCTTTTGAAGTACAAGCCATTTATTGTGAAATGTACAAAACAAATCAGGTACTTCCGACGCTCCCGGCTCATTTGCGGATGCATTTCTGAGCGTCTTGCAGAACTTTTGCCAACTCCTTTCTGTACAGAAATTAAATGTTGTTTAATTGTAAATGAAGTCGTACCGGTATGACCTTACTGTTGCTTCTTCCCAGCCTTCCTGGCATTCTCCTGCCTGTCCGCTTCCTTCTGACGCTCCATCCTCTTGTTAATCCGGCTCTGCATGTCCGTCTCACGTTTGGCCTTAATTTTGTCCTCAAGCGGTGCAAGGACTAATCGCACATACATTACATACCGGGAACATGAGCGTAATCTAATCGTACTTACAGTGAGTCTTTGGGTACTCCTTTATGGCTGGCGGTGTGGCTGGGCGTTCACCAAATGGTTCAAGTGACAACTTTTCCATAGCTTTTGACAGCGCGTACATCGTGCGCTGATTGGGCGTAAGCTCCTCGTTCGTGAACTTGGAGTACTTCTCCATTATCGCTGTGTTCGCTTTCTTCAACCTCTCTAGATCCTCGTCGTAATAACCAACAAGCTGGGTGTGCCTTTGCTTAGACATTGTTTACATTCTGTGGGCAAACAATAATTAGACGACAAAATGTTCATGACGCAATAATTACTGTGTAATTTACCTTCCGACGTATGCAGTAAATGATGTTGCGTCAATAAAAATTATTCGTTTATAAGAACATAAATTATTCCAAACATACATTAGTAACCCTAGCAACTTTTTTTTTAATTGTTAAATATTTATGCTCTAAAATAATTGTCAACATGACAGTACCGTATACGTACGAATACGGTATCCAAAAAAAAACGGCCGCCAGATCCCGCCACTTTCATGTTTTAAATTAGTTTATATCAAATTTAAGGGATTATTAAAACCTTAATAATTTTTTTTAGTTAAAATATGTGGTAATTAGCGTTATTTTTTTATAAAAAAAAGTTTGGTTATAAATTTTGGCCGCAATTTTTTTTTCCAAGATGGCGTCAACCGGCGTTCGATTTTTCCACGTATTTTTTTCCGCCTCAGATTTTTCCGGGTTTTTCCAGAGTATTTTCCTCCCCTTGATTCCTCCAGTTTCCAGGAATAAGTTGGGCTAGTCGCAGGTAACACTGGTAATAAAAGAGGCTTTCCATCACTTGGTTTGTTAAAAAAAAAAAGCCTCAAGAGCATCATAAAAGTTCATTCTTGATAATTTTATGCATTTAGTGGCATGTTTAATTAATCATTTATGTAATATAATTTAACCTTAGATTATTTTGGAAGTGGCGTACGTTGCTAGAACAATGAAAACAATTTGTAACGATCAGTAGTACTTACAGGAAAAAATTTGGGAATATTTTGCAATTTTTAAAAACCCGTATAACCCGTATAATATTTTTGGCCACAGTCTTTTGAGGCGGTCGACTCTTCCAATCTTCTCGGTGGTGTCGACTGGCTGGCTCGATGGACCTGCCGAAAGCGACTCATGCGGCTTCGGAAG
Source organism: Catajapyx aquilonaris (assembly GCA_000934665.2). Taxonomy (NCBI): domain Eukaryota; kingdom Metazoa; phylum Arthropoda; class Diplura; order Dicellurata; family Japygidae; genus Catajapyx; species Catajapyx aquilonaris. The sequence goes on along the minus strand of JYFJ02004858.1, from coordinate 6,819 downwards.
TGTTGGATGCACAAGGGGAAAGCAACGACTCGCCGATAGTGGTTAATGGTAAGTATGCGGGGTTATTAAACAACAACTAGGAAAACCCTCGCTCCGCTCGCATTTTCCTAAGGCGCAGGCGGCGCAGGCCTAGAATACCACTCGCTTCACTCGCTCTTTTCTAGGCCTGCGGCATGCGGTGTAGGCTCATCCAACAATTATCCGCATCGTACTCCCCTCTCCCCTCCTTATATTACCCCTTTGACGGCTAAGTACATCATAATTATTATGATGCCCTGAGGGTTTTTGAATTTGGCGCGCGAGGATGTGCATAGAGAAGGCGAACTTTTCAGTGTCAAACCCGGTTCAATATGCTCCTGCCATCTCTTGGATGGTGACTCAACTACCATAGCAACTCCAGATTCCCCCCCCTGTTCCCGCCAAGTTGAGTCGTGTATGCCAAGGTCACGTTGCTCCCACGTGATCGTTTATGTAAACATGTTTCCTCAGTATAGGGTACCCCGTAAAGTCTGCACCCTTGGGAGTTTATCATAGTACAGTGTGTTGTGGTAATATTATGTAACCATAAGAACAATGTACCATAGTCACTGAGTAAACTTGTGAGGCCTATCGACTTTCTGAGAGCCGGACGATTCTAAAAAGTTTATTTTGCGGTACACCCTGTATATGAATTCTTCTCCGGCATTTTACAATCAAAAGGACCGCCACGAATTTAAATGATTAATTTTGGCTCAAAGTTGTTATTCATTAATATCACTCCTACATCGAATTTTGAACAAAAAGAAGGAAAGAGACGGCCCAAAAACCTGCCAAAAACTTGTGAAAGGGTTAAGGGTGCGCAATTTGAAAATACAGTTCCCATATGTGGTTCCAATGATGGCTGTGATTCAAGGTGGCGAACAGAGCTTACCCAGTGTTTATGCAACAATACAGCTGGGAGACCCTACAGTCTGCACACATAGGTACACTGTACTCCCGATTATTATCCAAGCTAATGACTGCACGGGTGTTGCCAGATAATTGGGAAATGGTCCTGGAAAGGGAGCTATTCACAGGTGGTTGATGTACTACTGTACGAAGATCATTCTGCTTGGTTTAATCCAAAAAATAAAACTTACCATAGATTTTTACTTTGTCTTCGAGAAGAAGTATGGTATATTTTTTCGTTGGCGAGACATATTGATATCGATGTTGGGTGGAATTGCCATACCACTGCTAACTTTGCAGTACCAGTGTTGCAACTGGTACTGCTAAGTTAGTAGTATACACTATCTAGCAATGCGGCAAAAATTCGACGCATTTTTTCGGATTTAAATGTTTATATTATGACGATGCGAGGATAATCCGCACCTGAATATTAAATGGGGAGTAGTACAGTGTAATTGGATTCTATCATTGGCAGCGCGCAGTTGTGGCGACTCAATAACCTTTACTGACTGTAAACAACCTGTGAGACGGCACAACTAGAAGACCAACAATATATGCATTCCAGGCTGATTCGAATGCGGGAGATTTGCACGCCCCGCCTTCTTACAATCGATTCTACGCATTCAACGGCAGTCACTTTCCGACACTACACCGAACTAAGACCGTGTACTGTACTTCCCATCTGTGAAAGCACCGCATGGGTATAGGCCTATTTCCGCAGTAGTTCCAAAGCAGTCCGATCAGCAATGGTAATATGTTCCAATTTCGAACTTAAATTTCTCCACCAGTGCATGCGGCCATTTTTCAATAACCAGCGACCCGCTGCGAGGGGGGGGNACGTCGCAGTAATAATGAACGGGGGCCAATAGGAAGCGATGACGGCAACAATATGGGGGCAGACCAATCAGAGGGCTCGGCCAAGAAACGCAATAATTTTAATATGATAGATGGGGGAGGTGGAGTGGTGCTGCGGTAACCTATGCGCCCACAGATGTTAAGGTCCCAGGCTCGATCCCAACCCGGGGACACCCCCTTCATCTCGTGCAGAGTTCATGAGTCATCTCTGACTTCGTCTCGGGTGGAATTTCCTTAGACTAATCCACCCTGGGGAGCTCACAAAACGACCACATTTCAGACAAGGCACTGCACTTGCACATCCCCTCCTCTCATCCTGTCCGTGGGCCCGGGCGCTTCAATAATAGGATTCCCAAAGTTGTACCAACGTTAAAATAAAGGTCTGGCTGAAAACCCCTAGGGGTACGCCTATCAGCCTATTATTATTATTATTATTATTATTATTATTATTATTATTATTATTATTATTATTATTATTATTAATATTAATATGATAGATGCACACAGTATTAACCTGAATATTTTTTTGTACGAATTGCAGGAAATGAAGATGCAGCAATGGCAGGCTGCTCCTCACTTCCTGATGGCATTCCAAATAAAAAGAGGAAGTTTAACAAGGAGAAACCTGAGCCGGCTAGGGCAGCCAAGGTATTTAAGTGAACAAACATGATGTGATCTGATTCTAATATGCATACTCTCATCTACAGAATGAAGATCGGTTTTCCAAGCTGCCGGACCATGTTAAGCTGCAAATATTTTCGTACCTGAGTCACCAGGAAGTTATGGAGAGTGTGGCTCCGGTTTGCATGGACTGGAAACGACTGAGCGATTATCCAACCCTATGGAGGAGAGTGGTACTGAATTGGAGCTCTAGAATGCCGGCGCTTGAAGAGATTACGGGGATGCTAAGAGGTAAGGGGTACATGAAGGAACTTGCTATCCAAGGGCTGCCGATGAATGAAGGTGGCCGACATGTGTACAACGATATTTTGGATGCAGCGGCCGACAACTGTCCGAAGTTGGAGAAACTCCAGCTGACGGACCTGCTCATTTTGCAAGTTCCTTTAGAACACATTACCCTAAAGTGTCCCATGTTGCGAGAGGTCATATTTTGCAACTGCAATATAATAGGATCTCGCACCAAGAACGTGATAGACATATTTGCTCCATGTGCCAAGCTGGAAAAACTACACCTCTGTGATTATGACTATGATGATATCGATGTCGACAATACGCTAGTCAGGCAGCATCAAAATCTGAAGGAGTTCCGCCAGACAAAGTACCAATCATTTCAGCATGCTGAAGTGGTGATGAGGAGCAGTGCTAGTCACCTCCGAGTTCTTGAGATCAGCTCCCATCTCATCCTGCCGCAGTCTTTCTCGTTGTTACAAGAGTGTCATGAGGTTGTGGAACTGAGGATCAACTACGCTTATCGGGACACCATTGAACGTCTCACTGAAATGTTAGGCGGCTTGCCCAACCTTCGAAGTCTTCACATCAAAGCTCCAAGTTTCTGCCCGTTAACTACAGAAGACGTGATCGTTTCTCTTCTGAACCACCCAGTTTCCAGCCGCCTTGAGAGTTTTTCCATGATTAATTTTGACAGGTTTCAAGGCGATGCACTCGATGCAGTCGCTATGAACTGTCACTGCTTGACCGAACTTGACCTCAGGAAGTGTGGGAAGGTCAAGGATTACATGGATTCCTTTGAGAAAATCCTGACAGGCTGCAAGAATCTCAAGGTAATGAAGCTGGATACGGATCAATGCGTCGAAGACAGTGTTAACATTGTGACAGATAAGGTGAGAGAGATCCGTCCTGACATTATACTTTCGGAAGATTAAGTTTCTTTGCAATGTTGCAAGTTCACACCCTTGAATTTCTTCTTTTTTTTCTTTTTTTTTTGATGCAATTAATAACACACTATGTGCAGTAATGCTTAATTATCTTCAAATTACAGTAATTTGTTTTTGTTCGGAAGTAACTTGTGAGGAATAGTGGAGTCGTAGTGAATTAAAAGGGCTCAATAAATGGAATAATTTCCGTGAGAAAAGTGGAGATTTTTTTTCACATCCCTTTGAGGTTGACTGATCGCAACATGTGTACCATTCAAGACCTACTTAGTCATGAAAAGTGCGTGAGCATGACACATCCGATTTTTGCCTCGCAATTTTGCTATTCTTAGCTGATTCGCTAAGAGACACGTAGAAAGTAAAAACCTTGCATACAAATCAGTGGAAATATTACTTCGGGTTTTTTGAGTGGGAAGGGATATATAAATGCTTCAAATTTTCCATATTTGATGTCCTTTTGCGTCAATCTTACGTAGACAAAGTTTTATCTGGGTGATCCACAACTGCGGCTGTAAACTTTGGTGCTCCATGACTGGGGCATGTGCACACTTCCATACAAAAATTCATTGCACAAAACTAACCTGTTAAATGTGGCAAGAAGTTGATGTAAGGCCGTCTTTGGGTTGCTTACCCTAGACGCCTAGAGGTTGTTGTTGTTGTTGTTGTAGTTGTTGTTGTAAGACCATCATAATGAAAACACTTACGAGGCTTGACATTTTAATGACGAGTGTCACAGAACAGCTGTACAATATTTTAAAGAAAAAAAACTTTACAAATAACACTGTCACACAAAAGCAAAGTAAAAGCAGTGTATCATATTTACCTAATAATAATAATTAGTACCGTGAGAGAAGTAGTCGTCTGGGTGGTTACAAATGGAAAGGTGAGATATCTAAACTATTATGCATCTTCAAGGGGAATTGGACAGACCAAACGAATTTTTATTAGAGCACAATCCCACACATTGCCATTGAAATTCATGTCATGGGATCAACATTGATCGGCTGTGTATGACCAGATTTAATTCCATGGAAATTTACTATTTCCATCAAAAACAAACAGCCCAACATGCCAAGAAGCCAAATGTTGAAGATGGCTCCCAACTTGTCCATTGTCATCACTTCATCTCGAACGTATGTCTTGGCAGAGATCTCTTCCGCCTCTAGGAGCCTCCTCAGGTTGCGGAGGAAGTTCATGTACTTCTCCTGCTGGGTGCCCGTGTAGAATATATTGCACTCCACAGCCAGGGCCACAACTCTTCTGGCAATGTGAAACAGTTGGGTTTGGCCTTTTGAAGTTCCGACGAAGGAATACCCTACTGTTGCTATTTTTTCCTGGATGTACTGAAGGTTCAGGGTCCCATCACTGCTCGTGTGAAGATAAGTTTCGCGATCCTGGAGAAAGTTCAGCTCGAAGCACACAACGTCCTCCTTTCTTGTTTTACGCAGACATTCTTGAACAGTTCCCATTAAATTCAAACGTTCAAATATTCCAGTAACAAGGGGATCTTTGGCTTCTTTTGCATAGTGACCTATGATGAGATAGTTTAACATATCGGCTTCCAAGTCCCAATTGTAATCGATTATTTCTTGTCCAGTGGTCGGGACAAATTCTCTGGGTGGCCACGTGAGGAAGGACACTAGTTTGGCCTTGTATCCTGTCATGATCACGGTGACAAACATGAGCATGCATGCTGCAAATGTAATTGAGTAATGAATTCCTGTCAAATTAATATTCTGCTCCACCAAGGTGCGCAATACGAGGCCAACTGATTGTGACGGTGAAAGAGTACTCGTGGAGGTGTGTCTCCGTTTGGATATGTAAAACGAGGAAATAAACAGTGTGATTAAGCTTACTGCCATCAACACCCAAACCAAGAGTGGGTAAGGCGTGAAGATCACCTTCCAAGTCACGATGCCTCGTGGGATTCTGGTCAGACCAGTTCCATGAGCAAACAAGTATGCCTGGGGAATATTCATGAATGAATAGGACTCTGGCGATGGGAGAATGACCGCTAGGGCATCCGACTTGTTCTGCACCAGACTACCCACCAACCCTCCCCAGGTTCCGTTGGGATAACGAAAATCCAGCTCCACTCTGAATTCCTCCGAAGTGTACTCAACTACTGCACCAAAGGCATGTTCTGCAAATATTGCAATTCTCGGGTACAGGTCGATCACAAACTCACCCTCGGCCTCCTTCTGCTTCCTCGCAGCTGGTACGTCCATGTCTGCATAGAAACGAGTTCTGACAACCCCTCCATTCATCTTCTTCACATCGTAGTCTCGAAAGAAGAGATTCACCATGCCTCCACCACCGTCATCAGATGGATCGAACACTCCGAAATGCAGTATTTGTGGGTATTCTCCTTGTGCGCAGATAACAATTAAACAATTACTGAATTGGCTGTTTTAAAATCATTTCTGGATCAAAAAATGTCAAATTAATCATTTAACCCCGTGAAAAGTTTTTAAAATCATTCTTACACGACAATAAAAATTATCGAGAAATCGTGAAACCGACTCCTTTCTCAGAAGGGCCTTATACATGCACAAAATGTCTTATGGTTGGCATATATCGTATTTATGTGCTCCTGATTTTGCGGAAATCTCGAGTAAACATTTCCGGTACAATTTCAAACGCCATTCAAAACAAATCGTTTGGGTAGATTAATGATGAATGCGAAAAACATAATTTGGGCCGCCATTTTGGATCCAAATTTTTTTGATTTTATAAGGATGATGATAACCATCTCACAGAGCGTGAAAACACATTTACAATGCACATATCAAGTTTAAGATTTAACCCGATCTTCTGGGTGTTATGGTCCTCCAACTGACAGCGTATACAGGTCGAAAACGCGCGCCGGCTGCATTTTCGCCTTCTATAGCGGGTGAGATTCCAAAAAGCTCCTCCTTAACTCTTCGGAAATATGAAGCACACATTTCAAGGTTCATTTTGAGTGCCATTCAAAAAATCTCAAAAATGGCCAACGTTGAGGAATATTAAAATCAAAGTTACGCCGCCATCTTGAAGTCAAATTTTTTTTACTTCCGGCGATTTTCAATGCCGTATCATGAAAGGCCGTTAAGGTAGTTCTTGCGCTTAGAAACGGAGGGCAGGGGGAGGGGTGTTGAGCCTATGTTTATACATGGGGCGAGCTGGCCAATACCAACTTCTGCGA
>KZ539235.1:0-23012 GCA_000934665.2 Catajapyx aquilonaris | reverse complement strand
CCCCCACCTCTCCTCCAAACCGAAGAAGCCCGCCGCCGGCGAAAATGTTTTTGTTCAAGGTCACACAATCTCAGGTGAATGTAATAACTGACAAAGTACAGTGGAATCCTATACTGTAAGCACATCGGATATAAGCAAGTAGAAAGATCGGTCCCTTCATATTTCCAGCAGTGCCAATGTCCAAGCACAGTTGAATCCGGATATAACATACCAGTCTGCTATTATCTGACTGTACAAATCCTTATTCAGAACTGCACATTTGGCTTTTAGAACTGCACAAATTGTGTAGAACTGTACGCTACAGTAACCCCTGAGAAGTAGGGGAGACTGGGGCACAGTGGACCACGGGGCACAGTGGACCTTTCCATTTTAAAAATCGAAAAAGCCGCCAAATTTTTTTTCTTCTGGTACCTCGTGAAACAAGTCACTGCCATGCTCCTGCCAACATGGCTGGCAACGGCTAGCGATCGATCGATCGATAGATATCCAGCGAAATCGATTTGAAGATAAGTGAAGTAAATTACTAACCCATAGTTTAAATGCCACTTCAGGCGTCGATGTTGGGCATGAGCCTGATTTTAAAATGTTGTGGAATAGTGCCGCCCTTTGTCCATGAATACCGGAAGTTTGGTAAGCCTAACCTGCAATCGAAGTTACAATCATAGCATTATGTCAGTTGCTGCTGTCCGGGGCACAGGGGTCCAGTCGTTTGCGGGGCACATTTAAGGTGTTTATTGGGCTTACCAACATTAACAAGGGAAGTGTCTGTAGGGCCATCGGCCAATCGGCCCGAAAATGACACTAGGGGTAAATCGCAGGCCAGAAATTCATTGGTGAAAGTAAAAAGTCGCATTAGCCAAGCGTTTTCGAGCATCGGCAGAAGAAAAAAAAAAGTAATGCACTTCCCAGCAAGCTGTTTATTTATTCCTGTTGATTGCAAAAGGGAAGATATGCGGTGATAAACGGTGTTGGGGAAGAAAGAAAAAGAAACCGATGCTCCGAGACGAGAGAGGGAGGGGGGGGAACNCTTCCCGCGGACTTGAACGCGGAGACTTCGGATCATGACGCGGACGCGCTACCGACTGAGCCACGAAGACGGCTTATAATTTCTTCTGCCGAATGCGCCCCATTGTCACCGAGCAGGTTTGCCGGGCACCTATAGTCGCCCATATCTCGAAAACGCTTGGCTAATGCGACTTTTTACTTTCACCAATGAATTTCTGGCCTGCGATTTACCCCTAGTGTCATTTTCGGGCCTATTGGCCGATGGCCCTACAGACACTTCCCTTGTAAGTTCTCAAGCCCACACTATAGCAAACAATACACAATAGCATACAGCAATGCACAAATCAACAAAATTTAAACATTGGTAAACGAGAGCTGGTCATCATCAGGTCATCATCATCAGGTCATCACGGGTCATCATCATCATCATCATCATCATCATCATCATCATCATCATCATCATCATCATCATCATCCATCATCAGGTCGGAGGTTAGGACCGCCATGAATTTTCTTCCTTCAATACAGCTTCAACCCGAAGGCAAAAGTCATTAAAAGGGCCAAACAATTGTGTCACCAAAGCGCTCTTTGAACATGGCCAACCCAGGCCCACAGAGATTGACGACCTCATCAATTCCCCCCTGGCCCTCTGAATCTCTGGCATGGTACAATTACGAAGGATATGTGCCGCATCCTGAGCTCCATCACCGCACGGGCAAAGTTCACCCCAAACTTGTTCCTCTTCAGAAAGGAGTCCGAACCTAGCTAGGTAGACCCTGTACGGGCCATGGCCAGAAACGAGGTGGGCTATGTGGCCATGAAGGTGACGGGATGTCGAGACAACTGGTAAGAAGCCCTGGTACCACCTGTCCTTCAGAGCCGTCCAAGCCTCCTGCCAGCCGATCAAAGTATCCCTCCAGATCCGACCCTGCATAGTCCCCGCCGTTTCAGGGAGAAATAATTGTCGTCCGGTAGTAATCTCCGATGCTCTCCTGGCTTCCCTGTCCGCAATCTCGTTGCCTGGCGTACCGGAGTGGCCCCTCACCCAGCAGAGGCGAACTTCCGTCCGGGAACTCCTTAGCAGGTCACGAGCCCTAACTGCCAGGGGCCACGTATTTCCGGGATTAGAAATGGCATAAAGGGCCGACAGACAGTCTGACACCACTAGCACCGGTTCAGTCGTGTCGGAGGTCAGTTCTGCCACCAGTTCTAAGGCCCTCAGGATGGTTGCAAGTTCTACTTGAAAGATATCTGCTCCAACCACGTAAGGGATGTTCTCCAAGAAAGAAATGTTCCCAGCCTCATTGCAGCTCACTACGGCTCCTCCGGCTCTCCCATATTTAGCGACCGAACCGTCCGTAAAAATCGTCAAGCCACTCCTCGTTGGCTCCTCATCCCAATTGAAGATGTGTAACAGCTGTAAAAAAAAAAAAAAAAAAGTGAGACAATGATTTTAAAAATGTGAATTAGGTAGAAAAAAAGGGGCAAAACTGTGATGTTGACACAGTCCTCAAAATGAACAGCTGTAAAAAAAATGTTAGGCAATGATAATAAACTTCTTGTGTGAATAAGGGGTCCCAATCACTTTCGGACCACTGCGCCCCACCTATCGGGGTACAGTGGACCATTTGCAGGGGGTCGCTTCTAATTTTTTTTAAAGCCAAAAGGATGGCACTTCCTGTGAATGTAGTAGTGACTTATATTACCAAGGAGTATCTCCACCATGCCTGAAAATATTGGGTGTAGGTATAACAGGTAGGTATATAAAAATTCAAATGTGCAAAAGTGGTCCACTGTGCCCCGGTCTCCCCTAGTTCTTACTAATCAGTGCGACTTTTTTTCTGTTTCGAGTCACATAATTTTTGGATTCCCCCCCCCCCTCTGGCGCGCTCCACAGTTTGAGAACCGCTGATTTAATGTTATTTTATTTTTGAAGTATTACATAGAAAGTTATGGCCGCCCAGAGGGCGGCCGCCCTTTGGCAATTACCTTTTCTGCATGTAGTGGCAAATCTAGCTGTCAACAATTTGCTTTTCTTTGTGATCTCGCCATCATTTCTTATTATTGTATAAGAGAAATATTATTTATTGCAACTCGCAGCCGCCCCTATAGGCCAGTGCCTATTGTGCCTAATGGGAAATCCGCCGCTGGGGACAGATGGAGAGAGAAACGAAGAGGAAAAAGAAGCAGGGTTGTGAACCGAACCAAACCCTTGCTCCGTGAACTCGATAACAGCGAACCCGCTCCGGAGCAGTAGAGTCGGAGTCCGGAGCGAGCGTCGGAACGGGGTTCGGGTTCAAGCCGGTTCCGGAGTTGAGTGGAGCGAAGGTCGGAGCGAGTCCGGAGCGAGCGCCGGAACGGGGTTCGGGTTCAAGCCGGTTCCGGAGTTGAGTGGAGCGAAGGTCGGAGCTGGTTCGGAGCGAACGGCTCCGGAGTTGAACCCGGTTCAGGAGCGGGGTTCGGAGTGGGCTCCGGAGCGGGTTCGGAGCGGTTCAAAGCTTCCAACAGGGAGAAAGGAAGTAAAACCGATGGATTTACTCCAGTGTATGCATCATGTTTTCATGGTGGGAGAATGACATTTCTAAGCACCCGCGATACAGGGTGTACCGCAAATGTCACATTTTCATGTCATGCGCATTTTCGTATGTTACAATATGTCATGCGCATTTTTGTATGCCACAATATCTCATACCCATTTTTTTGATGTCACATTCTCATGTCATACGCATTTTTGTATGCTACAATATGTTATACGCATTTTTTATTTTTTATTTTAATTTTTAATTTTTTACGTTACCCCGTGATAGGGCCATAGGCCCTTATAGGTGGGTGCAATACCACGATTTTTCCTTCAATTTTCTGCTTTTTCTTCTAACTCCGGTGCAAGGATGAAAGGACGTGGGGTAAGGATAGGAATTTTGTCATACGCATTTTTGTATGTTACAATATGTCATACGCATTTTTGAATGCCTCAATATCCCATAGCCTACGCATTTTTTGTATGTTACAATAATATGATATTGTAGCATACAAAAATGCGTATGACATATTGTAGTGTCATACAAAAATGCGTATGACAAAATCCCTATCCTTACCCCCATGTCCTTTCATCCTTGCACCGGAGTTAGAAGAAAGCAGAAAATTGAAGGAAAAATGGTGGTATTCCACCCACCTATAAGGGCCTATGGCCCTATCACGGGGTAACGTAAAAAATTAAAAATTAAAATAAAAAATAAAAAATGCGTATAACATAATTATTGTAGCATACAAAAATGCGTATGACATGAGAATGTGACATCCAAAAAATGGGTATGAGATATTGTGGTATACAAAAATGCGCATGGCATATTGTAACATACAAAAATGCGCATGACATGAAAATGTGACATTTGCGGTACACCCTGTATCGCGGGTGCTTGGAAATGTCATTCTCCCACCATGAAAACATGATGCATACACTGGAGTAAATCCATCGGTTTTACTTCCTTTCCCCCTGTTGGGTTGGTATGTTGTACCTAACCAAGCTTTGAACCGCTCCGAACCCCGCTCCTGAACCGGGTTCAACTCCGGAGCCGTTCGCTCCGAACCAGCTCCGACCTTCGCTCCACTCTTCCCCTGAACCGGCTTGAACCCGAACCCCGTTCCGACGCTCGCTCCGGCCGACTCTACTGCTCCGGAGCGGGTTCGCTGTTATCGGGTTCACTGAGCAAGGGTTCGGTTCGGTTCACAACCCTGAAAAGAAGAGAGGAAAAACTGGTTTTTATTTATGTCTGTGACTTGAATATCTCAAATGCTGATGGTCATAATGACATAAAAACTGTAAACAATGATTGTGTGTCTATATGTGGCATGTTGAATTATGTTTTAAAAACATTGTTTACAGTTTTTATGTAATCCCAGCAAAACACTATGCCATATTTAAAAAATTGGTTCGCAGCTGTAATAACACAAACAGAAGACATTATGACACCCATGGACCAGTGATGTGCTCGATGTAGACATCGCGTGACCACCGCAGGCAGTCGCTGACACACAACTTCTTCAACAGCTTCAGATATGATCTGCCGCAGAGCCTTCTCATTACCCGATCATTAGCTGGGTCCCAGCTTCCCAAGGCCCCAACTACAATAGCATCTACTGTGACCCTCCTGAAGTTGGGCCGATAATGGTCAGCAATGGCCGCATACTTCACTTCCTTCAGCCTTCGGGCCTCCGCCAACGCGTCCGGACGGTTCTCGAATGAAGTAGTGACATCAAGGATCATCAGAATATCAGCACCCTGGGAGATGACCAGGTCTGGCCGCAAGGGGGAACCAGGAATCACAGTCTGGTTACAAGACATGGTGGAGTGCTTGTAGCCATCCGCCTTCTTCAAACTCTCCAAAATCGCATCATGTCGTCGCCGGTAAGCTTCAGAGATGGGCATTGCAGTGGCAAACCACGTGCGGCAGGGTTTCAATTGAGCCGCCACATCTCCTGCATTTTTGTCATCCGACTGATCAGTCCACGCCTGAGCACCGCGAAGGGGAACAACCCCTAGGCGGGCTCGATGAATGAACCGCCAGTCAGCGAATCTTGTGAATTTCCCTTCAGCAATGAAGTGGCAGGAGCTGGAGTCAAGAGTGACGCACTGCATCACCTTCCCTTGGCTAGGCAGGTCTTCCAGCGGCTGGATCTTCTGCTGCTGGGCCACCCTCCTCAAAGTTGCCACCACCTTCTTCCTCATCCTCGGTATGACCTTGGCCTCTCCCCGAGCCAAGGCAGGGACCCCGTTCAAGAAGGACCACTTCACCTGGCTCCTGGTTGAAGCCACCCTCGCCGAGGTCCACATGTTGAACCTTCGATTGGTGTCCAACCTGTACGGCCCGTCGTTTCTCCCCGACAGAAACTCCGCAACATCCAGATCGCTCTTCCCCTTACCAAGACGGCCACACACTGTTGTCGTCAGGTTATCAAAAGCAGTGTGGGCCACCTCGTCGTCCGGGGAGGTTAGCAGTTTGAATGCGGAATCAATGATGAAGAGATCCGACTCCTCCGCAGTAACAGGGATCCCACACGCACGAGCCCGGCGCGAGCCATACAAGTACTCATTGGCGGATCTGGTTGGGAGAAACAGGGTCTTCTTGATTAGTGGGCGTAACTCCCGGTCCTACTCGGCCCATGAAGTCTTCGGATGCAGGCCCATGCGCATGGGGTATACCATAGCTGGATACACAAAAGTTCGTATTGCATCGAGCCTCTGCCACGGTGCCAGTTCAGAGGTAAGAATTTTCCGACCTATCAAGATAAATTCTTCTATCTTGGCGTACGGAGGGACAACCTGAAAGCCCACGGGCTTCCCCAAGAAATTTGTGGATTCCCCGTCCCTGAGACATCTGACCTGATATCCTTCCAAAGTAAAGGCGGTCGGCTTTGTCCCAACTGGGATTCTGCCACACAGGTGGATAGTGGCAGTCTTGCCCGGGTTGACATAGATGGAAACCCGGGCCGCCTCCTTCGCTACCTACCGTCTCCATCTGGGCCTGAAGCTCCTGGGGTGAGTCTGCGATGATGGTAATATCGTCCGCGAAGGCCAGGACCTTGTGGACACAGCTACACATCTCTGTCGCTACTTCCACCCAAATATATCTGCTATATATAACACTAGATACATAACTGCTAAGAAAAAGCGATGCCCGTTTCTGATAGGGGATTGTGCCTGTCGCCCAAAGCAAAGATGGCGTCTTTGGGCGACTTGGATCGATCTGCCATGCTGGCTATAGAAGATTCAAAGGTGGGACAGATGGAGAGAGAAACGAAGAGGAAAAATAAGAGAGGAAAGACTGGTATCTCTCTTAGTCTGTCTCCAATCCCAAAGACCTGTCCGGCTTGAGTGGCCCTACCAGTAGACGAAGCTACCGCCGGCATAGCTCTTGGAGTCATGGGAGAAGCGCAAACCTCACCACCACGATAAGGTGGAGATACCATCGGGGGGACTCCCCTTTCAGCAATGTTAATAAAGTATTATGCGTCACTCGGCGCTGGGACAGGGTATAAGTAGGGGACCTTGATGAGTTCATCGTTGTGGGATTTCAGAACAAATATTGGTGACATTCTGTCGGCACTAAGAATGACACATTTTCCGCACGAGTAAGACGGAGGTGGAAGACTGATGGTTGGTGTCAGATACAGAGCCGGCTTGCTGAAAGCTGGTACTCGGAAAAGCAGAGGCTGTGTGTTATTGAATATGGTCATGATCACTTGAATTGGTAAAATGATGGCATTGTATCCTAGCTTTCCATGATGTTTTTCCACAAATGATTTTTGACAGTAGTAATAGAAGGCTAGAAACTGGTGGTTTTTGCTGGGAGCAAAATTATCACAAAGACACATTACAGAAACAAAATCCAGGGTTTTTTTTCAGTGACTTGCACACAAATCCAGTATTTTACTAGAGATATGCCTATTGCATGCCTTCACTCTTGACAGAATTTTACTGGCATCTACAGTAAGTTCTCTTCTTTTTGAATTCGTCTATTGAGAGCCTCAGAAAAAAAATCAATGAAATATATAAGATGTTTGTAATAGAGTGCAGCACCATATTGCTGTGAAGCATCACGGGCAGCAGTACAGTATGGCAAATAATGACCTATGAGATGTTGTGTTACATGGCACCCATTAAAAGCAGTTCAGAAAGGAGTGCAGAGTAAGGTGCAGCATCTCTATCAAGTATAGCTTGCGCAAATATGCACCAAACTCAGCTGCACAGTGAGTTTCTCTCTTCAGTTGATCCAGCAGGTTACCCCATGAGAGAGAATGGAGCTCTATTGGGGGGTGGTTAACCACCGTAAATACCCTTTTCTTATTTTTCTTCAGCACGGGTGCAAGGAAGAAAGGACAAGGGGTAGGGATGAGGATTTTTTGTGGGAGAGGGCACGGGTGCAGGCGCAATGTCGGTAAGCGGGTCATATGCAGTTCTCCAGGAGGTTAGGTTGCCAGACCCTCCTGATGCAGGCGAAAGGGAACTCCCAGGGGGGGGGGGATCGAACCTGGGATCTTTCACTCAGCAAGCTGAGACGTTGCCATCCCGGCCATCACACCTCCCCCTTTGATCCAGCAGGTTATTCCTGCCATGTAACTTGACCAACTTCAGTACTTCTTAAATGCTCCCAAATTACTGCTTTGCATAATTATAGCCTGGATGGAAGTTGGGAGCAACACAGGCCTGCCATGTAACAGTTACCAAAGCAGTGCATATATATCAATGCATTTTGAATTGAAGCACCAAGACAATGCCCTGTAACACACCTCTTTAATACTCTACATTAATTTATCAGGGTTGTTTGATGTTCATTAATGAGGCCTTATACCGTATATGATGACTGTAAAAGTCTAAAGTCTGGATACATAGGTAACTGGATTGTATTGCTGGTTTCCAGTTGTGCCAACTAGCAGATTATTGACAGTCAGTAAAGTTTGAGTTGGCACTTGAAGTTGGCGCAACTGGCAACCAACAATGCAATCCAATTACCTATGTATCCAGACTTTACAGTCACCCTGTATTATTGGCAAAAACACAGAATGTATCTGAGACACTGTATCACAAAAATGAAACTAATGCAAGAAACACCTTACATTATATGGCAGCCACCTTCTGAGGCAGTAATGGCGCTTTGGCCACAGAATCTTTTTTGGTTGGGCATCTCAGACCATTCACGCTGCTCACAGTGAGTTTTTCTATGCCTCATGTCGACATGCACAAGCTTTTAACAAACTTGGCATATCCAACCTTTGCCAGTGCCGACTCCCACTGTTGCCGTTGGTGGGATATGATGATCACACGACCAAGTGTCACCTGCAAGATATAACAGAAATCAGTGTCACATTGCATATTAGTAGATTTACATTCATGAATGATGATTTTCATTGCTGAATTAATATGTCAATATAAAACAGCAAATGGAATTAGGTTACTGGAACAATCATTCAATAGGCCTATATGACAGAGAAGTATAATTCGCTCATCACTTACAAAGATATGCAATTTGTTAAGCTACTAAAATCATAATGGATACTGTAAAAAGTGCTACAAGTCTGGTATGTCTCACCAGCAAGTGACAGTTCCCAGCCAACTTAACGGATCACCTTGAGATTACCAGAAATATTATAATACACTGAAGGAATCGAGATTTTTTGCTTGATTTATATAGAGCCCAACTCGCATTGACTGTAGTCTCTTTAAGAGCATCACTACATTGAAGTGATTGCCAAGAACTTCAGGATTGCTTTGTCACTATGAGGTTCAGTTTACATTAAGGAGCTCCTATTCTACAGACATACGACTGGCATTACCATATTTATGAGAAAAATCCAAGCAGGTGATGTACTCAGATGGTGTTTGAAAGCTGGGTTCTTCTGCTAGCAAAACATAATTATCATAATCACCAGTGTCCAGCTTCCAAATCTGCACTGCAATGTCTCCTGAGCACATGGCCAATGTTCCTAATCCAGCCCGAGAAACAAAAGTGTCCTGTGCCCTTCCACTCAGTTTCACTTGCTGAAAAACAGTAGCCAAAGTAACAATACGTCAAAAGTTGTGGCTTAGTCCTCATACCTTTTGAAGTTCGGTGATGTCAACATTTAGTTCCACTTAATGTCCCATCACCAAGATTTCTGTGATTACCACCAAAAATCATGAACCATCAGTTGCTTATTAATACCACCTTCAGTTTGCAGCACCTCCAAGCATTCCCCCAACTCATTGATGTAGTACACAATTCCTGGAAGGAGTTATAGCGTAAAACCTACCTACAGCCAATCTTGTATATAGCAGACACTTGTGTCACCTGTGTCACCGGAAAATATAACAGAAATCAGTGTCACATTCCATCTTAGAAGATTTACATTCATGAATGATGATTTTCCTTGCTGAATTAATATGTTAACATAAAACAGCAAATGGAATGAGGTTACTGGAACAATATTGTTCTAATCATTCAATAGGCTTATACAGTACATGACAGAGAAGTATAATTTGCTCATCACTTACAAAGATATGCAATTTGTTAAGCTACTAAAATCAAAATGGATGGGCTACTGTAAAAAGGAAAAATTTAATCAGTCAGACTCACATATTATACTCGTATTTCAGATGATCATGGAACAAATACCCGGGTAGGCCTACTGATCTGCCATGTGTCTACTTAATGCATTAAACATCCTAATGTTGTTATCGGACCTCATGTATCTTGCAAGTGCAACTCTAGCTGGAGGTTAGTCTAATATTCAGGTTCATTTATATACCTTACTCCTAAAATTTGAAATGTAGGCCTAATATTGCTCTCACATCATAAAATTCAAACACCCCTTGTGAAGGTGTTTGATTGTAAGTGATTCTATGTCATGTCTGGCAAATCCGTCATTTCACTTGTTCGACTAATATACAGGGTGCAACAAAAGTTTCTGGCCCAGTCGATATTTTAACAAGTGGAAGTTCTTGGTTATTTTATTTAAAGTTACCCTCAACTTTTCTGTTGATATGATGATATCATTGTACTCCCAGAACCTCCCAGGTGCTGTCACCTGTATGACTCATTAGCCTGTCCATTTCCTAACTGACCTGATTTTGTGCTCATATGAGTGAGAGGTGTGCAATGCAAGTGTTGTCTGTCAAGAGCCGCCCATGCAGGTGCTTTGTTCTCAAGACCTGATAGGTGGCCAAAGATGATTATGGCACTGTTCTCTGGAGTATTAATGGTAGATATGAGGTGCATAACAAAAGTCATAAAGAAACCTTTTAATATGCTGCAATATGGATGTTTACACTGTAATAAAAGTTACTGGCCCAGGCAGAAACTTATGTTACACTTGATAAATGAAAAATGAAAAATGTGGTTACTACAGTAATATCAATCAAATGCAGTACTTTTCTCAGTCACTTTTAAGAGAAACCTTCCATAATGGTAAGCACATCAGGTACAAGATCCCAGCTTTGTGACATTGCCTATGCCTCTGCCATTGCCTCTCTGGGCATTCCATTAGAAAAGGAGCAAAACTGGCGAAGGTTTCGGTAACTACTAAGAAGAGATGGAAGGGTAAAAGGATGGTGATGTCAGTGCTGGTTAGTGGACTCACTTTTCTAGGAATCCTTTTCCAGGATGCCCTGTCAGCAATCAGTAACTCTCTCTTTCCAGAACAAAACACGAGTTGCTGATTGTTGATGAACAGAAAACCACCAACAGGGAATATTATAGGGATGAAATGTTGCCCAAGAATGGAGAAACAATGAAAAACTATTGGATATTCTTAAAACATTAACTGAAGCTGCTCATACAAGATGAAGCCAAATGCCACACTGCATAAGTGTCCATTGCAGCAGCACAAGTATATGTGGAAAGATGTGGCTTGACTGGCCTGTAAACTCACCAGACTGACATATTGAACACTTGTGTGCCAGGTTGTAATGTAGTGTCTTTAACCCCTTCGGCCCCAGATCGGCCCGAACCACACAGTTTTTGGCTTACGCGTACTCCGAAGATACGGACAAGATATTTTGCAAATAATAACAGCTATACTTACGAGATCTGGGAAAACCCTATGAATGTGTCTGGAACCATTTACTCGTCTAGAAGTCCCTAAATTAATTTCCAAAAAAGG
Organism: Catajapyx aquilonaris; assembly: GCA_000934665.2. Classification (NCBI taxonomy): domain Eukaryota; kingdom Metazoa; phylum Arthropoda; class Diplura; order Dicellurata; family Japygidae; genus Catajapyx; species Catajapyx aquilonaris. Next base: position 11,372 of record KZ539235.1, on the reverse strand, counting down.
GCTATAATAACTAGAAATGGGACTACTGCCGCCCAACTTTTAGGCTGATTTGATTATGAAATGCGTGAAAATATGCGGAATAACAACCATGAGAACCATGCCAGACGAATTTGCTGAAATCGTCGTGCTTTGCGAGAAATAAATTAATACTTATTTGCGGCTTTCTGGCACTTCGGAAAACTTCGGAAAACTCCCATTTATTTGTTTCTCATGAAGTACGACGATTTCGGGGAGGTGTGGTGGCCGTGATGGTAACGTCTCGGCTTGCTGTGTGAAAGGCCCCAGGTTCGATCCCCGCCTGGGGAACTTTCCTTTCACCTGCGTCAGGAGGGTCTCTGACCTGCCCCAAGGAGGTAGACAACCTAACCTCCTGGGGAACAGCACATGACCCGTTTTCAGACGTGCACTTGCACCCATGTTCCCTCCCCGAAAATCCCTATCCTTACCTCTTGTCCTTTCATCCTTGCACCAGTGTCAGAAGAAAATAATAAGAAAATTGAGGAAAAATGGTGGTAATCCACCCCCCTATAAGGGCCCATGGCCCTAGCACGGGGTAACGTAAAAAAAAGTACGACGATTTCAGAAAATTTATCTCATACTCATTTAGGAGTTTTCCTAAGTGCTAGAAAGCCGCAAATAAATATTAATTTATTTCTCGCAAAGTACGACGATTTCAGCAAATTCGTCTGGCATGGTTCTCATGGTTGTTATTCCGCATATTTTCACGCATTTCATAATCAAATCAGCCTAAAAGTTGGGCGGCAGTAGTCCCATTTCTAGTTATTATAGCCCTTTATTGGAAATTAATTTAGGGACTTCTAGACGAGTAAAATGGTTCCAGACACATTCATAGGGTTTTCCCAGATCTCGTAAGTATAGCTGTTATTATTTGCAAAATATCTTGTCCGTATCTTCGGAGTACGCGTAAGCCAAAAACTGTGTGGTTCGGGCCGATCTGGGGCCGAAGGGGTTAAGCAAGCCAGTCCAACAAATCCTGGCCAGTTAATAAAAAGAGTTGAGCAGGAATGGGCAAGCGTCACAAAAGAGGATGCATTCAAAGTTGTGGATAGTTTTGACAGCCATCCAGCTCAGTCTTTAAAGCGAAATGGTCTGAATACTGAATAATAACATGCCTTACATCCTTCCAAGTCTGAATAAACGTCTAACATTCACATATATACACCTCATGTTAATAAAAAAATTCTTAAGCATAATATGTGGTGGGGCAGAAACTTTTGTTACACCCTGTGATTATAGAGAAAAATCACTGAAAACAGGCAGAAGAAATGCAGATTATAGTATCATGCATACCTTTTCATCTTCGATTTTTACAAAATCATCATTTGGTGGAAATGGTAGCACAGAGGTAGCTGGAGGTTGGGACATTTCTCATCTTGGGATGTGCTCAGCACTCTCATAATTATACTGTAATGAAACAAGTCATGATGATATACTGCAAAGTTAATGATCATACTTTTGTTACTACTGCTACTACTAAAGCAAACTGAATCAAAATAATATTGTCTCCGTATAAATGCTGCTCTAACACTGTGAAGGCACAGCATGTCAATATGTGTATAATTATTACAACTTTCCCCAACAACAAGGTCACAACCCTTACTGTTGATATGAACGCACATTATTCTGTTATCCCTAATGGAACATTGACATGCTGGTATTGTCTAAAATTATTATCAATGACTTTAAATTTTGGATTCTATAAGAATAATGACTCTTTATCTGAATATTATCTCACCAATCACATGCTTCTGCAGCATCTTTTGTGGCGAAATATTCAGCGAAGTGAGAGTTGCACAATTGGTGCATGGCTGGGAAGCTGCACTATGGGCTTCCTCCAACTCTTGGCACTTTCGGTCATACTCTTCCTTCAGTTTCACATATTTTTGGTTTATGTTTGTGTCCACTGATATTATACTGCTCGGGCTAGGGTGTTTTCTTACTGCCTGCTTCTTGCCTTGGCAGTTGCCTCCTTTCTTGCCTTCTGCAGGTCAAGTGCCTGAATAATTATCATGTCATTAAAAGCACTCAAAAGAAATTCCTAAACAGTATCAATAAATCACACCTTTTGACTGATTGTTAGGCTCCATGCATTACAAACCAACTATATTTTTGTTGTGGGATGCTATACTAAATGCCATAAAAGTCAACAGTGGTAGTTTTGCACACCTAGAAAGTAGAATGGGCTTTGACATCAATGTTTATGCTCTATATCGATGCCATAATTAGACTTGTTACCTGAGGAAACAAGGGTAATCCATCTAATGCTATGTGGACTTTGGTAACATAGGGCCCAACCTGGGCACTATTGACATCTAAAAACTATAGGCCATGTTCACCTGGTTGCTTTTACCTGTACGGACAGTATAGTGAACAATCCCATGCAGCAGTCCCCCCCGTCCGCGTCCGTCCCCTCCCCCACTTAAAACTAGAACCGTTCTGGCGAGCGTTATGCTATTACCTGCATGGGACCTTTCACTGACAAAAAAGTGAGCTGCTGGAGCTGTTTCCATGGTCCAGCACCAGGTCATATGGAGCGTGCACACCAACCATTGGAATAGAAAAGCGTAATGAGTATAGGACTGAGACTCACCTCCTACGATAAGCACCAGCCTTGCATGGAACTGGACCCGACGCGGACAGATGTGAGATCACAGGTGATGAGGTCTCGTCGCTCGACACCGAATTTGATAGGCCTACCTTCTCCGTCACCGGCTTGGACTTGGACATGTAGGTACTGTTTGCGACCAGGGTGTGGGGAGGCTGGCAGAGCCAAACGGGTAGGGGCAGAAGCGGATACCAGTAGGTAAAGAAACAAGAACGAAGGGAATTGAACAACAAGAAAGAGGGGAAAAGTCGACCGGCTAATAGAACACGCCCTCCATCTTAGAAATTGAGAATGTACAAGGGTGGGAAGGGGATCAGGGGTGCCAGGTGGAAATTTTCCCGCTCTCTCTTCCTCCCCTCTCTTCTGCTCTAGGCAGGGAGACGCAGAACCTGGCAACCAGTGAGGCCATCACAGAGAGCACCATGTTGGAGCACCTGCCTGGGGATTGGCTGAACCCTGGTGAAACGGTCGTGTACTGGCCGCATCACCCCTGATTTGAATTGTATAGTGGGAGCAGCCGGTCTTATCCGACGCGACGCCAGGAGTGCCACTTTCGACCGGACTCCTAGAGACACCTTGCGACCGCGACCGGTCTGAGCCAAGGGTCTGAGGAGCTTTTTGCGGACCACGTGTGATTGCAGCTTGTGTTTCCGGCGAGGCTTCCGGTGTACGTGGCAGATTGCTAAGAGCTTGGGTAAGTGTGTTTATCTTGTTTAATTTCTGTGTTCGGCGTGCCTTGTTCACTGCTGCCCCTGTCATCCTTCCTGCTTGTGCCACTAGTATTGAAAGTTGCCGTAGGGAGAAAGGGAGACTGGGAAGTGTAGAGCCTTTTTCTTTGGGAAAAAACCTGCAAGAAACAATTGGTTACTGATTGTATGATATATTGCACAATATAGATAGAGTGTACAGTAGATGTAGGTCTTCTGTAGATGTACGAGTTAATCTAATCTTACTTCACCTAATGGTTGGATAGGATAGCTTACTACTTGATGAAGATATGCTGCAAATTAAGCTCTCCAGTGTATCATATTGTTTCTTATAATGCAGTTGTGTATTATGCAGCTAGCATAAATGCGATGGACATTCTGTCTGCCTTTATTTATTACCTCCTCCGTACCACTTTGACTCAATAACAAGTGACATCGATCAGGTCTTTACAGAAAAACATGTACCTAGATTTTGTGCATCGAATTATCACTACTGCATACGATCGTTTGTGGTGCATTATTTGTCACCAAGTGTTCCTACAAGTGGCCAGCGATGTGTAAGGGAGCCACACATTGGCCACTGCACCACTGCACTGGTGTCATTATATCCCTGATGCTAATTTGATTATTATCCATTATTAGGGAGAGTGGGGCACAGTGGAACATGGGGCACAGTGAAACAGCAGGCTTGAAAAATAGCAAATATGAAGTCAGAGCCAAGCAGCTCCATGTGGTGAATAGGTGTCCTGCTCCTGCACTTGTCAATCCTGTTTTTACGTTGCTGCTTACCTAAGTGTTGCAGAAATCCATAAGCCACATCATTCTGTTATGTCATGTAAAATTCTGCTGGTGGGGTTGAGTTGTAATTGTTTATACTTGTTTTTAACTTGGGCCACTGTACACCCGCCATGCTTTGAAGGGTGCTAAGTGCTGCTGCAAGTGCATGTGAAGGTATACCAGCCCGTGTCCTTCAGGCCTAGCAAGCTCAAATAAAATGTGTGGCAAATATGGGGGGGGGGGGGGGGGNGGGGGGGCACAGTGGAACAAAGAGCTGTGGGGCACAGTGGAACAATGTAGCAGAATGGTGCCAGAAGGTGACATCAAAATGATTCTGCCCAAGCCTACCTGTGCAGGTGCAAGAAAGAGGTAGAAGGGTTTCTTTTGTTTTTACGTGGGTTTTGAGTCCATGAATGTTAACTAATGAGAGTATCATTCTCTACACTCTACAGGGAAAAGGTTTTTGTGTGCTGTTTTTTTTCTTGCTGTTCTTAATTTCTGCTGTTTTCTGCATTCTTTCCATTACGCAGATATTTTAACATTGATTTTGGCAGTAATAATAATAACTGGGGTAGTGCTTTCACCCCCAACCCCCAACTGGGGGTATATCACACGTTCCTTTATTTTTGTTATTATTATTTTTACAGTAGCTGGTGCAGGGACAAGGTAAGGATAGGAAGGAGGGACACTGGTGCATGTGCAATCTCTCATGTTGGGGGTCGTGTGCAGATTTTGGCAGTATGTTATTAACTAGTGAGATTCTGATGTACTGTTTCACTGTACTCCACGTGGTGTTTCACTGTGCCCCACTAGTGGGGCAGAGTGAAACAGTGTGCATTGCTACGTTCATGATTTATTTTCACTAAATGTATTCAGCTTTTCCCATATATGATTATGCGCCATGTCAGGCAAGATTATAGACTATTTGTGGAAACTTAAAACTTCTTCGCACCTATGTTCATTAAAATAGAAAAAAATGAAGAAAAAAAAGTGTTTCACAGTGCCCCACTCTCCCTATAAGCCAATGCAGTCATGTGCAGGGCCCCTACAGGACTTCAGTTTTGAGCTGAGTATTAAGAGACTGACAAAATGCAAGCCAACACAATTTTTTGTTGCTAGGCGATTAATAATAAAGTAATAATAATAATAAAGTTTCTGTGATTTTGTGATCTATTTTTGTGCTTTTCATTTTGTGCTCAAAAAATTATGCCGGTGGAAACAAGGCTTTATGGTGTCAAATGTATTTAGCATTTGAATGCTTTAGTTAGTTGCCATTGCAGATTTTAGCAGGGTGTTGCGAGATCATACATTACGGTCGTTCAGTGCCATGTATAACTGCATAAGCTTAAAAAAGAAAAAAAAACTTGGGTGTTAATGAATTATGTCACTCTACATTTAAAAGGGTTGAGAATCAGGAAGTGGTTCATGTCCACTGAATTATTCATTTTGAAAATTACTTTAAATTATTTTGCGTGAGTAGGATAATTTTTTCACGTGTGCTCCTTATTTTTATGGCAGGCTGTGCCGCACAGGCACTATACCATTTTACATCAAAGTTACCAGACACAGTTCCACAAATGAGTAAAAAACCTTCATAAAGGTCTAATTCAAATTATTATTATTAAAGTAGTAATTAAAACAATGCAGGATGTCCTGTATAACATTTTCATACAGAGCCACTTTCTGGTCGTGGCTCATCAGTGCCAAGCAGAAGTACCAGGTGAAGGATAAAGTCTTTGTGATGCTGACCATCCGAGCATTGTTCGTAGTTCACACCCTGCAGTTGCTGGAACAATAATTTCATCTGCCCGTATTTGTTTCTTCCTAGAGATTTGATCATAAAGAAGGAAGTAGAAGAGACAGGGTCTACTAACATGAACCTCCTCATGCATAATTTGCTCACCTGTGGCTGCATGAAGGGGGGGAATCTTCCCGAGAAAGCATTCCGTATTGAGGTGAGTGCAGTTTTTTTTTTTTTTTTTTTGCTTGCATCATGACAAGGCAACAGTTTGCATGCTGTTTGATTCATATGACCCTTCACATTAATTTCAGGCCTATCGTGTACGGGAGGTCCATGTTCCATTTGATAGACAGCTCATACTCCGAATCATCCCTGGACTCAAGTGGGCAAAGCTCGGCAGGGCTGCTGCCATCGTAAGTAATCTTTTTCACTAGCACTTGCTCAAGGTCCAGTTTGATAGTGACCAGTGGTCCTTTTCTTTGTTGTGGGCTATTTCCTTCTTTGGAGCAGCAGAAGCTACCCTTTAACCATGATGTCAGTAAGGTTATTATCTTCATAATGATATTAAGGAGGTTGACCCAGCATTTGCCATTCAACCTAGTAAGGTTATTATCTGTGAACACTTCATTTTCGATGCTGCTCATTATGATAGAAGTGAAAAGATTATTACCTCCACATCCCTTATCATTAACAATGTAGGGCCTTTTTGGTCACTACACTGTAAGTCTTTTTATTTAAACTTTTCAAGGGAGAGGAAGAGATCACGTATCTATGGATGGAGGAAATTCTGCCCTAAAGCCTATTGCACAATCTTCACAGGCTTCAAGGAAGCCCAGTCTTTATGAAAATGAATTCTCAACATTGGCCCTTCTATTTGGCTGTGTATAGTCTGAGTCACTAAGTGAGTTGTGCCTGTTTGGCAGCCAGACTAGTAGTTGTGTTTACAGGAGTTGTAAGGTAGCATGAAAGGGTCAGAAAGGGCCATCCTAAACTGGGAGAGGTCAGGCAGGTGGTAGTGGGTGAAAGAAGAGTAGTGATGAGACATGAAAGATCATCATGGATAAATAAATTATTCATTATATGTACAGTACTATCCGAGAATACCCTAGTAGCACTACGTCATCCTATGGACATCCATGGGATAAATCGGGATAAAAAGTTAAGCTCCGGTGGATATCCAAGAAGACGCTCGTTACATCACTGGGATATCCTTGGGTCTATACGATGTCTCGGAACGAGAGTTCCTCTGAAAGTCTTGCGCCTACATCCATGGAAGGTCTGCTCCGGATATAACATGGATGTCAATTTCCAATCTCCTCGGGATATTGATAGGCGAATATGCTGAGTGGAATTCACTGTATAAAGGAGGCCTACAATTGAAGGGACTTATTTGTCCCATGTACATCGATGTACTTGTACATGGGACAAACAATTGCCTTCAATTGTGGACCTCCTTTCTACAGTGCGTGAAATCCACTCACCAGGGACACTCTCCAAGTGCCACTCGCGGATTTTCATGAAAGGTGCATTGGTAGCCCACGCCAAGAGATGAAAAACGTACCTAAAGTGACTTTCTGAAAATGACCCTGTGACCCCTTTTGGGGGCCAGAGATCAACTGGTAATTTCAGAAAACTCGCCGATTTTCTTGAAATTCGATGCATTGATGCAAGGGATGAAAATCGCACCTAAAATTACTTGCTCAAAATGACCATGTGACCATATTTTGAGGGGGGCAGAGGTCAACCCGTGAAATTCCTAAAACTCCAAATTCCCATTTTTGACGGCGTCTTCAACTAAATTTAAAGGTAAATCATGCCTTACGCACCAGTAGCCAGGAAATATCGTGAAATGTTTGAAATATCTAGCAGTTTATACCCAGAATGTGCTGACTACCAAAACGAAAGGCATGGTGAGGCCTTTTTTGGCAACATTGCAGGATGGTGTGAAACCTGTCACAAGCCTCTGCACACCTAAAAAGGGGTCATAGGATCATTTGGGGCAGGTCACTCTAGTTGTGTCTTTCATCCCTTGGTGTGGCCTACAGTATCTACCCACAAAATTTGAAGACTATTAGTAGGAATCTCACGAGTTTACCTCTGCACACCAAAAAATGGGTCACAGAGTCATTTGGAGCAGGTCACTTTTCTGACGTATTCCGAGTATACAAGAGTGAGCCAAAAGTAAGGGCTGAACAATTGTTAATGGAATTGTGAAATAAATTTATCTACTTGCAGCTATGAGGACAAAAATTGATGTGTACAATACTGCTTTCAGCTAGAGATCCATACCCCGAGTAACATCCCGGCTGATTACAAGGACAATTTGGACTTCCTATTGAGGGTCCACCATATGCTCATGGAGGTGTACATTGTAAGAGGAAAGCTCGTTTGCCCAAACACCGGGCAAAAGTTGCCAATCACGCATGAGTTTTTTATGAACCTGTTGAATTCTAACATGTAAAAACTGGAGTATTAAATTTCAAGTCGCCGGAGGAAAGGTTTCTTTTTTGCCTATATTTCTTACATATATTTTGCCAATAGGTATACTGCATATGAGATACACTTCTTAGGGTAATAATACGAGGGCATGCTGATAATTTTTGCCTCCATCTACAGAGAATGTGTAATACATATCACAGGACAAGGGATGTGATCTAGTGTTTTGATAACGTGGATCCCACAAAAAATCTAAATCTTAAGCAATACAGATTGCATGAAAAAATGTGCTTTTGTCCGACCTGTCCCCATCCTGTCAAATTATCGGCCTAAGAGACCCCACTATAAGAAATCATATGGGTACATTTCCTTCTCCAAAAAAAAACAACCAAACAAACAAACAAACAAAAAACAGATGGTACGGGCTATGTATGTTAAAATAATAGTCTGACAAATGGGTAGCTCTCTGTGTTCAAGGTTTCTGTCTTTCATGTAGGAACAGTGGTATTGTCCAGGAATTCGAGTAGTTGATGTACTCAAAGCACACCAGTAAGGGCCGTTTTCTCGAACAGTGGTTCAAATGTAAACCCGGTTCAAACCCGGTTTAAACCCTTGACAACAGCCTAACAACAATCAAATCAGGGATTAAACTGGCTTTGAACCCGGTTTACATTTGAACCACTGTTCGAAAAAACGGCCCTAAGAAAATATTCAGCAAGTTTGCATTTGTAGCATAAAGTGTCTAGCAACCTGGAAAACCTGTAAGTCCTGGAAGTATCAGAAAATTTTATTGTTCTGGAACAAAATCAGGGAATTATGTTGCCCGTCTGGAATTCTGCCTGATGAGGAGTTATAGTGACAATAGCAATGGGAATGCCAGCCACCTTCTCCTCACAACTACCTTGCCACTGGCTCCAGCACCTTGAGTGGGAATTTAGCCCTCCTGGGGTTCCAGGGCTCTTTCTGTAGGTTTAGGCTCTATGAGTCATAATACATCTCCTTCTGTCAACACAATAATATTATGCAAATTTTTCAATAAGTGAATTTCCAGCAAAAGAAGCACTTTTGGCTATTTTTTAAAAGATGACTGTACCAGTAAATTACGGCGTTGTGCATATTATTTGGGACCAGGCCATGTGAAGAAGTCGTGTTTAAAATTTCATTTCGATTAAGCATCACATTTCTTATCCATTAGCTTTCAAACCAGACGGAGTGGGGCAAAATTCCCACTTATCAATTTTTGGCTCCAAAGAACATGATTTTTTTTTTCTCTGCAAATAAATTTCATTAAAAAAACTAATATATTGTAGGCTACCATATGACTCCAGTATGTTAGATATGGGGTTCATATATATATATTGCTACAAAATCGAAAATCATGACTTCCACCCTCTGTCTGAATTGAAATGGAACCAGCCTGCAATATTTTTCTAACAGCTTATTAGTTCACAACCTATCACTAGAAGTAGTAATGTTTTAAGATATACAGTACATTAGAATAACTTAAAAATTTATTCCAGGTATTACCACCATTTCAGACAATGTTTAGAGAGAGTCTCGAGGATCTGTACAATGCAGTAGGCCCAATTATTGAGCCTACTGCATTGAACGGATCCTTGATCTGAAAATAATGTTCAAACAATTCCATCTAATCTGCAAGCAAATACCAAAGTACTGTATCTATTTTTTCTAGATGATGGTTATTACTTATTACATTGCTTTAGTGAAGATGGTGTTAGGCAGCAGATATGGCCAGAAGTACAAGCAGCATGTTGGGTTGTGTGCATCAAGTGCAGGTGAAACATAATGTCAGTATGCTGTACAGTAAGTTATACAAGTACGAGTACAGTCAAACGGGGTTACTTAAGCCGGGTGGGTAACTTAAGCCATTTTGCTGCGTAAATTTCGGACACTGATTTTGGCAACACTGTTTTGAGTTGAAATGTTATTTTTCATGACATAAGTTCCATATTTAAGTGCAGTTTTGGACTGCATATTTGAATATTGTGTTTGTGTCAAAGGTACGTAACTTTGTAAAATCTTAATTATGTTTAGGATAATTGCATCATAAATATATACCCTACGTAACTTTCATCGCCAACATCTTCTGTTGGAATTTAATTCGCTATAAAGATGATGAAACATAACCTGCAACAGTCTTTTTAAGGTATAGTTATACTGCATAGCTTAAGGCCCCTAGTCTGATGACCCCGGGTAAGCTATCCCGGGGGTAATCACCATGGCAGCATATGTAAAAGGATAGCAGTAAACAACCAGTTACCCCAGGGGGCAAGCTACCCCGGGTCACCAAACTATATACCTAAATTTCCATTTTGGTGTCAATATATATACTTAAAAATTAATTGTTGCGTCATGTACGGGGTAACATAGGCCACTTGTTCCAAGCCTGGCAAGAAGTGCGGGGATTAGCTTCTGGGGGTCAGGAGAGTAGTTGCTATGGCTGTGCGATATTTCGATACATCGACTGTTGATACAATATTTTCCTAATATCGAAGTTGCAATATCCGACGCTTGGCATGTGCGATGTATCGAATATCGCGATGTCGGTTTGCGATATTTTGCGATATCGGTTTTCGATGTCGGTTTTTCCATTTTCGATATATCGACTTCGATTCGATATTTTTTTCGGATATCACACAGCCCTAGTAGTTGCCTAGTTGGGAGCATTGTTGATGATGAAATGTATGTTCACATATCAGAAATATTGTTTGTTCTGTACAGCCAGCCGGTGAGCATAAAGAGAGGCCGCCATACTTTCCCTTATAGCAGGGTGCTCAAAAACTCGCGGAAAGTGGTCACGTAACCTGATAGGACTTGCAAAACTAATATAGGGACGTGGAAGTAGTTTTGGGCTAACTTGCATAGTTTTTGCGTACGACGCCTTTAAGATTTCGGAAGTTTCATGACGTCACATCCGCCTTGAGGCCCCCCATTGCGTCATCATACATGTTGTTGTGGCTGTTGCCATTGGCACTGATTATTGGTGCGAATATTGTCAACTGTGATTGTTGAGAAATAAACAACGATTTCAGCTTGTATCTGTGGCCAGTCGACACCTCAATTG
>KZ539234.1:7462-37307 GCA_000934665.2 Catajapyx aquilonaris | reverse complement strand
GCACATTAGGTTTCGAAATAGTTGAAGAAGTGACCTTGTGCAAAACAAAGAATGGTGATGAATGATGATAAATGAGCCACTAATGGGCTGTTTTTTTTATTTTCAAAAGCAGCTTGGCCGTTGGCTTAGCCTAGGGCCCAGGTTTTAAAAATGCTGTATAATCTGTAATAATATTTTTTTAAATTATGTTGGGGAGAAGTGAAACTATATACCAAATACCTGAAATAGAGGACAGTCGCATTTGACTTATTTCAATATGTGAGGGATCCCAGTTTCATAATGGCATTACTCCTTATCAGATTATAATAACAGTAATAATTTTTATGGGATATTTCTGTAGGGGAGAGTCTCTAGGCCCTAGGGGACTCAATCAGAACACTGAATTGTCTATCCAAAAGCAAGTGTCATGGGCTCCGGCCATTACACAATTCGATCGGGGAGGCGGAGTGGCGCTGCGGAAACTTACGCGATCCCAAGCCCGGCCATTCCCCCATTTATCTCGTGCAGAGTTGGGTCGTCTCGGGTGGGATTCCTTGAGACTAACCACCCGGGGGAGCTCACAAAATGACCGTTTGAGACATTGCACTGCACCTTGCACTTTTTTACATGCCAGCGGAGACAACAACAACAACAACAATAATAATAATAAATCCTGGCCTTAGTATGTTCAAGAGCTGGTATGTTTGAATCCTAGTTTGCCGGCTCATTATTAATTCTGAGGGCTAATGGTTTTGTAGAAAGTGACAAGATAATTTGAAATGCTACTAGTGGTGCAAATAACTCAAAACTGCCAAAATTGGACTTAGTGTGTTCCGCTGGTATGCTGACGATATGACCCTATGCAGGTACTATCATGGCTAAAAAGGTGATGTGTTGCAACAATCGAACATGTTGACTGGAAATGGAAAACCAGTGACGTCTCTGCAACAACACGAAAAACATACATTAACAATGACATCACAACACTATTGTGTATTGAACATGTTTTTTTTTTCAAAAACAACTTTACTATACTATAGGCTACTATATTCGTCATGGCCTTAATCCCATTCAGGGGTGGCCAGTGATGACCAGATACATGCATCTGGCCATCTCGTTTGACAGATACAATGAACCCTCTGGTGACTGGTCAGGCCACGCAAAAACAACATATGTTGAAAATGAGTTATGACCACCTCATTATAGATCCTAGCCTTGTGCTTTTAATGCTGCAATGGCAATGCAACAAGGACAGTTGTCAAGGGAGAAAACAAAATAATGTAGAGAAAATGCACTTTACACAAGAACAGCAGATGTCAATCTTTCCACACTGAATATCTATAGAACAGTACCATACTAATGATGTTATAGGTTATGTCTACCATGAGGGAAATCAGATGACCTAATGACCTGTTGACTTGAAGCCTTGATGACCAGATGATCAGTTGCATTATTGATCAAATGACCAGACAACCAGATGATCCGATCCCTTGATGACCAGATCTTCAGATGCTTCGGTGATCATTTGTTTAGATGATCTGATGCCTCGATGATCAGTTGTTTAGATGACTTGATGACCAGATGACCAGATGACTTGATGCCTTCATGCCGATGACTTGATGCAGATAATTTGTTGCCTTGAAGCCTGATGAATCGATGCCTTGTTGTTTGAAGTCTTGAAGATTGGTGGTTCTTTGACTGGTGACTGATGATTGGATGAATTCATTGGAAGCTCGAATATTCATTTATCTACTTTTAAAACTATTTGTTGCAATATATTGATATTGTACTATTATGAGTGTACTGGCTAAAGAGCTTTAATGGCTAGAAAAAGTCAAATAAACTCGTAGTTTCCAGTGAACTCGTCGGAGCCTTGAAAGTTGAGTCGCCTCCATATTTCTGGCTGCAATAGTAGGCCTCCAGTAAAACCTCAATATAACACTCCCGCTTCTAACACCCCTTTTTCCGGTCCCTTGATCATTTCCATAAGGTAAATTTTCCCGTATATAATGCTTATAACACTTTTGGGTGTTCCATTGAAGAGCGTTATATCGAGGTTTTACTATATTTCAGGTCTGAAATTCCTCAAGCAGCAAGTCAACCAGTTATGACTGAAATCACAATAATGAGCAACTCTAACATTTATCCAATCCTCATTTATTTCCTTTTCGAGATCCCAGCATAACAAGGAATGCGATAAATCAAGTACACAAGTTGGTCACTGTAGCCACTTAGGTCATCATATCTGTGGCAATGAATTCTGCTGCCGCTTTCCGTACTTTATTGACATTAGACATCAAATTTAGAAAAACCCAAATAATAACTTTCCCCAAAACACTTCTTAACTGACAACAAAATTTCGCTTCCACTTATATACATAATGCAGGCGACTTGAGACTACTTTTTATTTCCAAATACACACACAGGATCTCGATTGCTCCACACTTCACACGTTAATGATAATAAAATAGCAAAAAATTATTTTTCATATTAGTAGTAAGCCTAGAGGTATTAGAAATGATAGTAATTATATTGCCCAGCAAAATCTATCATGTTCAGAACACTTTCTAAACCTTTCAACACTGTATTGTGTCCAGAACTCTACCTTTCTTTTTCAACACTCTTACTGGTGAAATGTTACTCTGTATCTCTTTCATACCTTTCATTCCTATCTGAAGAGTAAACTGAAGTATGTTTTCTGGTTTGTGTGTGTGTCTACTGTGTGAAATCACAGCAGAGTAGGCAATTCATACCCCTATTTACTTTACATGTCCCTAACAGAAATTCAGTGGCAAATAAGATGCTCGTATATGCAGGAATGTCGATGTTTGCAGCCCTGGGAGCAACTAGGGATCTCCAATTAGGATGCCTGTCGAATTGTCATTCTCGACAGGAGGTTTCACATAACAATGAATGGTCTGTACATCGTGGAATACTACAGAGCTACACTTGACAAAAAAATTCTAACACCAAAAAGTCCAATACTCCATCCTCTTCAAGCACCGACCATCATTTTAAAAACTCTCCCTGTTGTGGTTTGAGAGGTATATAAAATGTACAAAACTCTATAAACGACCATACCTAGCGTAAACCGCATGTCCAGGAATTTGGTCCGTACAAAATCCAGTAGAAAATGTGTTGTATTGTTGTGACATAGAAGCTCCCTAACATGTTATAGTACACCGAGTTCCTACAAAATCAGTCATTTTTTAGTACAATAATTCCACTGACCCGTTTGGTCCTTATTCTGATTGTTTCTGTCATTGTTTATCTGTTCAAGTGTTTTGGAAGACTGATATGAATACCATTTTCTCAACTTGAATACTGATCTTCCCTGTCCTCAAGTGTCTTAAGAGTTTCCAAGTGACATCAGAGCCTTTTCCCAGGTGCCTGCAGTTTGCATTTGCTGTTCAAAATTTCTCACCTGTAGAACTGCTGATATGCCAGCTTCTTTGCAATACTGTTTTTTCTTTTTCCCATATACACTGCAAGTTGAAATTTAAGCCATCCAAATTCTCAGGGTTCAATTGACACAACCAACAGATTGAGTGTTTTTCATTACATATTAGGAATGTCACGAGAATCATTTGTAAGCATTGGTGACAAAATAAACTGCTCCCCGGTGTCGTAAGTTTTCGATTTTGCATTTTTTTGTGTGTTTTTTTTTGTTTTTCAAAACAAAGCTTCCGGTAGCAATGCCTTCATAACAACCCAATTTCAGCAATAAATTGAGCAGGACTCACACAACCAATGGTTTTTCTATTGGTAGTACTACTTCCACACAACTTCTGAACCAGTGTAAAAAAAAACATCTTTTTTGGCACTTATATTCAAATTTAATGTGTAAATTTTTGAGACCGAGAGATCCTGGAAACTTTGTTTTAAAAAAGGGCCCTCATTGAATTGCACCAATACCAGCTAGCATTTGCAGACTGGCTAAGCAATGACATACCAACTGTCAACTATCCAAACAGTACCAAACCTGCTGTTGATATCAACCTGTTTTAAGGATTGTCTTCAATGCACTCTCATTATTGCAACCTGAGGTATCAAAAATTGGAAGTGAATATTTAAAAAAGTACTACAATAAATCACAACTCGTTCCCAAAAACATACAGCAAGCAGGCTAGCCAACAGTGAGTCAACATCCAGACAATCTACAAGGGCTAGCTGGGGTGTTACACAGGGAGATGATGATTGATTTTCTGCAGTGGTGATGAGATATCGCTGAGCCTTTCAACAACAAGCCAGTGGCCTACTACCTGCAGCCAGCAAAAAATCAACTTTCGACGCATGTAGGAATACATAATGTCAGCTGTGCCTCATCACCATCATTGAAAATCATCCCTGGTTATTTCGCCACTCTACAATATCGACAAACAATGTTCCTCACCCCCTCCCCTTTTACTACATCTCCCCATTATCCCTGCCCAGTGGCTGACTCTTCTTAGATTTTGTCTTCTTCACCATCAACAGATTCATCTGCTGTAGTATTGTGCGCGCCATCCCCTGTTGTGCAAGGGATAGAGGGGCGCTTCGGGCCTGTCAGGCGGGCACTAGATAAGCCTATGCCTGCGCCAGGGCCTCCTCTCCTGAGAAGGTAGGTATAAGACTTACTAGTTAAAAACCTTTGCCTTTATTCCATCACCGGGCATGCTTATCAGAGTGTTTTCCAGTCTTCTCGTACCTTAGCTTATTTTTCAAGCTGGTGATTTCCCTTGACATGGTTTCATTTGATTCAACTATATCCTCCAGCTCCCGCTGGGCCTTCCGACGCTGGCCCTTCTCACGACTAATCTCCTCCTCTGCCTCATCCAGCTGGCGCTTCAAAGCCTTCACGCGCCCATTCACCTGTAATAAATTGGGTTAGGCCAATTCTGTTCAGGGCCTGTTGTATAAACATGAGTTAAGGTTAACTGCGGAGTTAGTCTTACACAGACTAACTCAGTAGTTACCTGAACTAATGTTCATACAACTGACCCTAAGACTGGCTTGGAGAACTTGGAATATCTAGGTTAACCCATTAGTGAAACATTTTAAACGAAAAATTAATTCCCTCATTAGTAAGCTAATTGTCACAATGAAGGTGACATCAGACCAAATTACCTTCTCCACCTGTTCCTTATACTGATCAGCATGTCGCCTCTCATCATCTAGTTGCATCACAAGCTCTTTCATTTTCTTTTCCATCTTGCGATTAGCCTTCTGCTGAGCCATACGTTCCCTAAAAACATTACAAACATTATAAGTAGGTCAGTAAGTAAAGACCTATTTTGAAGGGACATACTTCGCTTCCGCTTCCAACTGTTCATCAAGATTGGTGATCTTCGTTTCCAGCGAGGCAATGGTTGCCTTCATCTTAGTCCGTTGGGATGTCTCTAGTTCAGTCAGTTTTCCTTTTAACTCCTTGTTCTGCCTCTCCAGCATCATCCGTTGGTTCTCCAGTTTTTGGGCATTGGACCTCTCTCCAGCCAGATCTGTTGAATGAGGATATTGTCACATCATTGAAACTAGCAGTTTCAAAAAAAAGCAAGAAATTTTGACTGTCAGAAAAAAAGGGGATTTTTCCTGCTTTTTGGGGGGGGGGGGAGGGAAGAGGGAGGGAGGGGGCAGGAGAGGGAGAGAGAAGGAGAGGGAGAGAGAGAGAGAGAGAGAGAGAGAGGAAAGAAAGCATTTATGTGAAAAATTGATGCTTCCTACCACCAGCTGAACTTTTACCGAAACTATTTGGCCTTTTATTTCCATTATCAACTTATTGCAAGCATCTGCTCAAATAGCTCTAAATTGCATTATAAACAAGAACCAATGAGCTGGAAAAGACGCTGTCACTCTCAGTTGTACCTGCTATTCTGGGGGATCCCAAAGGGCATAGGTATGTTCTAGGACCCAATCATTGCAACAGCCGAGTTCTGCAAGGTCTCCTCAGTGATTGGATCAGAGACCAAAAAGTAGTGTGGCAAATTTTCAAGTCATTTTTTGAGAACTTGAATAATAATGATTATTCAAGATAAAGTTAAAATATTACCATTAGACCCACTTCTGAGTACAAACCCGATTAATTTCACCCCAAATTATGCAGTTGCAATGAAATGTTATGAATGAATATGGAGACGAGTGTCTTTTTTTCATTGATGAAACACACTTGTCAAATATTGAACAAGTTCCTTTATGTGATCAATAGAAAAGTCAGCATTTAAAAAAACGCATTTTTCTGTAACATTGGAAAAATAGCCAGAAACAACCCACATTTTGTCTGGGCCGTCAGAACACTAAATGAAACCCAAAAATTTCAAAACTTCTTGGGAGTGATCCTACCTGTTGTGAGTTGCTCAATCGTAATTTGAGCTTTGCGTGCTCTGTCCATAAGCACCTCAGTGTTGGAAACCTCCTCTTCAAGCTCTTCCTCCAGAGTCTGGATGCGTGTTTCCAATCGTCTTTTCTCATCTGCGAGGAGAGTCCTAAAATGGTGGAGCACGAAAATGGCCATTAATAAACTTTCAACTCTCTCATGAAAATGATAAAAAATGTGGTCAAAAATCATTGTCCGCAAAGATGGCGATAATTTTAATAGCGATAATTAACAGAAAAGTTTCACAATTATTCAACTATGTGATAGGCCTAAGAGATCATATAGCAGTGCAAAGCTCACCCTTTGTTGGTGTTGTTATTGATCTCTTCCTGCAATTCATCCCTTTCTGTCTCAGCAATTCGCCTGGCCCGTTCTGATGATGCCAAATCTTCCTGTGCTTGCACCAGATCAGCTTCCAAAGTCTTCACTTTCTTTTCATTTTCCTTGGCTTGAGCTGCAAGCTCTTCCCGACTAGTACGTGCTTCCTCTGCATCCCTCTGGTAGTCTTTCATCTGGGCTTGGAGTTTTTTCAGTTGTTTCAAGGCATCCTCCTTCAGCTTGCTGTTCATCTCTAGCTGCTGCTCCAAATCTTTGTAATCGGCTTCTAGCTTCTTCCGGGCACTTACAGCTGCTGTCCGCTGTTTCCGCTCATCTTCGAGTTCAGCCTCTACATCCCGCAACTGTTTCACCAGACCTCGCCTCTTTTCCTCAGCTTGTTCTTCCTTTGCCTGAAGATCTCGATCAAACTGTGCTCTAAGGGCCTGCATGTTTACCTCCAACCGGAGCTTAGCATCTTCAGTGAGTTGTAGTTCATCCTCCAGCTCCTCGATCTGAGTCTTTTGCTCAGCCAGCTGGCTCTCCAGTGCTCGTTTGGCCTTCTCCAATTCATGCACATTCTTGTCAGCTGTCCCCTGTGAGTTGACAAGGTCATCCAGTTCATTTTGGAGTTGTCTCCGCAATCGTTCCAACTCTTCTACTTTCTCATGAGCTTCTTCCAGTTCGCGATTTAGAGAGAGAACTTTTGTCTCCTTCTCACGTGCTTCCCTTTCAGCATTGTCACGCTCCTGTGCATAGCGATCAGCTATGGCCTTCTCTTCAGCTAAGACCTTATCAAAGTTACGCTGCTTTTTCTCTAGTTCCAAAAGCTTGGCACGCTGTGCCTCCAGGTCAATGGTGGCATCCTCCAACTCAGCTTGAACTTTCTTCTTCGACTTGTCTAACTTGTCATTCGCAGCTTGCAGCTCCTCGACTTGTCGCTGAAAACCTTCCAGGTCCTGCAAAAAAATTTTTTTTTTTTTTTACATGAAACAATGCTGCCACTCATGCACAGGTAAAAAAGTGAAGGTTTCAGTTACTGTCCACTGCAAACTGGCTTGGCCTGAGGGTTCAAGACCCGTGTCATCTGTTTTCACTTCAATGTTATTAATGGCATTGAGTACCAACGAAAAGAGCATTCTTTAACACAAGTGAACTATGTCACTCAAAAAGATCAGAGATGATTTAGCATTTGGTTTCAAAGTAAAAGTGTCTCCATCTTTTTGAGTGATATAGTACATACTACTTCATCATACCGAAGCAGTGGTGGCGGAGGGGATATGGTATCCGACTGCTAATCGGGAGGTCCTGGGTTCGAATCCCGGTGCCGGCAACTCAAACCGTGGTTTTCTGTGGTTTCCCACGGTTCCTCCAGCAGAATTCCGGAGTTGTTTCCTACACTAATAGGCCACAGCCGCCTCCTTCCTTTCCTATCCTATCCCAAAAAGGGCAGTAAAAACGAAACAAAGGGTTCCAGTAAAATAATATATATATCCCCCCCAAAGAGCCGCCGGCTGATAACGGGGTATGAATTATTATTACTACTTCATCATAGACCACACTCTGGGGTGCTAGCCATGCCCGTGAACCCAATTTTGCACATACTCCTGGGCGTGAGTGTATGTGTGTAGTGTTTTCCAATTGAGGTGCCCATTCAGTTAACAAGTATTTTTTGCACAATCTGCTCATTTTCAAGAGGTTCATTTCCAACAGTTACTTTTATAAGCTATCAAAAATATTAGCCTTCAATGCAAATTTGTATTGAAACATTCATTCATTCAGGCCCTTATTTGCAACACATTTCCTAACTTAAGACATTCCAAGTGACCAATTTTGATCCATTCCATATCAATGGCTGAATTGTCTTTTTTATAGGCTATAAAATTGTCCCATGCTGATTTAAAACGATGAATATCCCACCTCATATTAGCAGCTAAATCTTTAACAATTTATAAGTCACTGCTTAAAAATAGGCAGCTTAACATTTTTGAAAATTGGTAATAAGGGTGTTTCTTACTAGTAGGTCCACCAACAATTAGCAAACTCGTTGGCACACAAGTTGAAAATGTACGGGGGAGAAATGTCAATAAACCAACCAGCAACAAGACATCCAGACATTACTGCGAAAGATATGCCATCTTGCAAAATACTATCAGTAACGATTATCATGCACTCATATCCTGCTCCATACGCAACTATTGTCAGGTGAGAGGGGATCTCCCTACAAAGAGGCGTCATGTGTGTTGCCGCATGTATCTAGGGGCAGGCCAATGTATCTCGTCATCTACCTCATTACAAGTTGGTCTCTCAACATTTCTCACCCCTGCATTTTCAACTTGTTTTGGGCCAACGAGTATGCTGCCAGTCAGTGGACCTACTAGTAAGAAACACCCTGTTTACGGTCACATCAACTGGACCACAGCCACACAGAGTAACTCGGGAACAAAATGGGTTACGAGAAAGAAATTATTTAACTTTGAAAAATAAACCTTGAGCCGAGAGCTTCAACATGAATAAGATTACGAATGACACGTAGGACGAGGCCTTATTACAGATAGCTAGCAACACAACACCACTAATTAATTTTGATTCAGTCCTTCCACAGAGGCCTCCTTTCTTCCTAGTTGCTCCTTCATATCAAATATTCTTCAGCATAGAAAATAGACACAATCTAGTGTAATCTGCATCAACCTCAACAATGCACATGGCAGTGTCACTGATTGTCACTATGACAAAATGAAATGATAAGCACATGGATCAGTGATCTTAGCCCACATGCACAAATTTCAAAGTACAGTAAAACTTCTATAAGTCGAACTTCCCTAAGTTGAAGTTCTCTATAAGTCGAATAAAATTATGGTCTTGGTTGGTCACAATGTAAAAGAATAGGATATAAACTTCCCTAACTCGAATTTCTATAACTTGAAATTCTCCATAACTTGACGTGCAGGCAGGGCCTTATGATGGGATATCAATGCATTTTCAGTCTCCCTAAGTCAAAGTTCATGTTGGCGAGGACGGAAAATTTTCTCATTTCCCAGCCGAAGGGTCGAGAGGAGGCCACATGTACAGAAAGGCTCGATTTCCTGATCTCTGCCTACCAGATGAACAGAAAGAAGTGTTTGACTTGATTGTGACAATTGAATCCTTGAATTTAAGAGTAGGCAAATGTCCACAACGGAGTTGTTTTTTTTTTTACAACAAAACAACTAGGAACATTGTAACTGTGATAGTGACAGTTATTTTAAAGTTTTGAACACCTTTCGTCGCTGGATATAACGGTAGGCTTCCTTATAGAGTTCTGTGCTTTAAAAAAATCCAAACTTCTCTAACTCGAATCTTCTATAACTCGAAGTTTTTCCCCGGTCCCATGGTGATTCGACTTATAGATGTTTTACTGTAGAAATAATTTTTCGACACTAATGGGAGGTCATCTACAATCCCATATTTACAACCTGCCTATACAGTATAAATTGAAGACCACAATTCAATAAGGGCCCAATTATGAAAATTGAAAATGTCCAGGAAGCGAAAAAAAAACCCGATTTATTTCTGTTTCTGTTCATGGTAGGCAATTGTGCTCTGAACCTAACGACAGATATATAAACATGAATACCTGACAGCACTTTCATCGAAATCGGCATGTAATTAATATTTTAGTTAAATACTTTTAATGCTCACAATTGGGCCATTATTGCATTGTACTGTTCCTTTGGCTTAAATATGGAGAATCAACCGTCTCAGGATGAAATTAATGAATGATTATGATATACAGGAGACATAGTATTCACCTCAGAGTAATTACACATTATATTTAATTAAATTTAAGCTTTTTTGGTCTCCTATGCCACCTAGGTCTACCTTATAAAGTAGGTGCCATTTTTGACCACTTCCCGAGGGCGTAGGTCAAAGATTTTTTGGTGACATATAGACCCACAAGTCTACTTTATTTTCCACTAGGTTTAGCACTGCTCCTCAGAGGGGAACGCTCTAAATGGTAAAGTAATGCATCTCCTTTAGAAGTAGCGAGTAGACAAAAATCACGTCGTGGTTAAAAATCACCGCTATTTTCAAATCGTGAGTCACTTGTAGTGCATTAAAATCGCTTTTTCAAGTGACAATCACGTTTGTCACTGCTATCGATAAATTGGGGTTTAGTTCGTCGCTGGTTAGAAGCCTTTTTCAGGCATTACTGGTGACATTTCGGCTCTTCTTGCATTTTATACGGATGGACATCCACCAGAGGAAGTACAATATGCCATAAAAGCATTTCCGTAAAAATTGACAGAATGCAATTGAGGCCCCTATTGCATTGCGGCATTCAATTGTAGAACAAATTTATTCAAGGTTTAAAATTATACAGGGTGTTCCAAGTATATTAGCCCTTTTAGTTATAGGAATTTTCACTTGAAGCTGTTACTTTTTTGTACTTGTTGCACCGCGATCCAGGTGCCCTACTCTATACAGGGTGTATCAGAGTCAGCGGGTCAAGCCGGCGCGAGGGGGTGGGGAAAAATCGTAGGTGGCGACAACCTTAGTCGGTTTTATAAAACAATTAGAAATACAGCAGTACAGTAATCAATTTATTTATTACGCCCGTATGGCACATCCTACTTTCTGTTCGAATCGAGTGGCGGGGACTGACAGGTGCACTTGTTTGAAGTCCTTGAACCTGTTTGAGAAGCTTTTTAGCCTTGCGGGTTGCACTGAAAAAGGCGCTCTCCTGCTACCCCGGTAGGGTACTGTACAAAGTAGACAGTGGTGTGTTCAGTATCCTGCCGGTGTAGCATGAGAGCGCCTTTTTCAGTGCAACCCGCAAGGCTAAAAAGCTTCTCAAGCAGGTTCAAGGACTTCAAACAAGTGCACCTGTCAGTCCCCGCCACTCGATTCGAACAGAAAGTAGAATGTGACGTCACGCCACACGGGTGTAATAAATAAACTGATTACTGCCATATTTCTAATTGTTTTATAAAACCGACCAGGGTTGTCGCCACCTAAGATTTTTCCCCACCCCCTCGCGCGCGCTTGACCCGCTGACTCTGATACACCCTGTATAGAGTAGGGCACCTGGATCGCGGTGCAACAAGTACAAAAAAGTAACAGCTTCAAGTGAAAATTCCTCTGAAACACCCTGTAGAAACTGCTATATTCGACCCCCTGGGAGTAATAAAGGGGCACCTGGATCGAGGCACATAACAAGCTACACAAAAATAACTACGTCAGTCTATATTAGTGATAACTAAAAACAACCCACGAACTTGGAACACTCTGTATAATGCATCTCAACTCTTGAATGCTGATAGAAGCCAGGTGCATCAGTACTAATCCTAATGTACAATTTCTGTTGCTACAGAAATCCTCCAGATTGATACACAGCTTGGGAGCTGGATTTGGAAACATGCATAAATAAGATGTATAATGCAGCCATTGTCACCTACATGTGTAGGTCAATGAGAATAGGTGTTATCAAAGGTGGTGTTATCTTAATCTTCCCCGGAACATACGATGCTGTGAAGAGCATTTTGTTCAATCCTAAAGAAGACTTATTTCCGAGCAACAAATGCATCTGATGCAAATGGCATGTGATTTATGTTCAACTGTTCAAATTCTTGGCCTTCTTTGCAACATAGGACTTTGGTCCATGTATGGAGGCAAAAGCCTAAAATGTAATTGTTTATAAATACCTTTTTCTCTTTTCTATACAACATCCTGGCATATTCAGTAAATAAAGTTGTACTGCTTTTTGTTAACACACCAAGATATGCAGGGTGTTTTTTACTAGCATATTGTCGGGAAGCATCTTACTTGTTGGGCCAAAACAAGTCAAAAATGAAGGGGTGAGAAATGTCAGTGACCAACCAGTAGCAAGGAAACAACTAGATGCCCTGGCCAGCCCCTAGACACATGTGGCACCATTTTGTAGGGAGATCACCTTGCAGATAGACTCACTCACTGTACAACAGTTGCCTGGGGAGCAGGACATCAGTGATAATCATTACAGTGAAAGAGGCAACCTTGCAAAACATCATCAGTAATGATTACCATGCTCATATCCTCCTTCCTAGGCAACTATTGTTAAGGTGAACAGGTCCACCTGCCAGGTGATCTCCCTACGAAAAGGTGGTGGTGTATGCCACCGTGTCTCTCTATGGCAGGCTGTCTATCTCATTATTGGTTGGTCCCTCGACATTTCTCCCTCCTTTGGGCCAACCAGTACACTACCGACCAAACAACATACCGAAGATACGTAGACTGCATGCAGAATGTATTCCTTATTACCGTACAACAAATGAGAAAAGGCATCATTTTTTGATGGGCTGCCAGTTTTTCAGCAAAAATCTTATTCAAATATTGATTAGTCATCTCGAGGGTAACATCCCATGCTGTGAACTGTACACAGGACAAAAGATACAATATGCAGAAAAATGATGTTCTGAAACTGAGATGACATGAGCCAGGATGACTGCATAACGTAACACTATGTAGGGCAATGACTTGTAAAATACAAAATAAGAATGCAAAATGTATTACAAAGCTTTCCATACATGCTCCACATTGCTTTTAAAAGGTTAAAGAGCTCAGTATGAGGTAAAGGAATGCCTGTATCCTAACCTTAGCCAGCTTCTTCTTGGCCTCTTCTAACAAATTGACTGCTTCAAACTCCTCCTCTGCCCGCTTCTTCATGTCTGCACACTGGGTGGTGAGCCCAGAAATCTGTTTTTCCAGGTTCCTCTTCACCTCCTCTTCTTCCTCCAGTTGCTCCACAAGACTCTCCTTTTCACTCTCAAGCTGCCGTAACTTCGAGTTAAGCGCCAGTTTCTGCCTGGTCTCCTCTTCCAACAAACCCTAAAATACAATGCCAGTCATACCCGACCAATCACAGTGTATAATACAAGGTACCTGAGCCTCGCCCAATTGTGCCTCCAGTGTGCCTGAGCTCTTGGTGGCCATGGCCGCCCTGGCATCAGCCTCCTCGAGCTGGGCTGCCATGCTCTCCGCTTCCTGTTGGAGTTTGGCTGCCCTCTCTAAGATCTCAGCTTTGGCCCGCTCAGACTCTACAAGTTTGGCCTGCATTTCAGCCAGCTGCGACTCCAACTGTTTGCGCCTCCGCTCACTTTCCTGCCTAGCGGCTGTTACACTCTTTAAGTCATTAGCCAGGTCAGCACTTTCTGCTTCCAGATTCTGCTTGGCTTTCTCCAGCCCTGCTTTAGCCTGTGGAACATTAACATACTTAATGCTTTCTGTCTACGCTATCCGCCATATATTCATGGCAGTTCTAATGAATTCATTTACACTGAGGAACATGGACCTCGTCCACTCCAGTCAGCCCAAGCTAAGTTAGCGCAACTTTCAGAGTTTTTCCAACCCTCTTCGTCTGGTCAGTATCGACAGGACAGCTGGAAAACCCCAGAAAGCAGTGCCAACTTAGCTTGGGCCAACTCTATTTGGCTGCTAGAAACAGTACTACCATCTGAAAGACCAGTCAGAGGGCATTGTGTCTTCATCCCTTCCCACTTGAATAACAAAAAACCAGCATGGCTTTTTTTCCCCTTCCTCTTCACCCCTTTCAGTTTGAGCATAAAAATACACTACAAACGGCCTCAATGTCAGAGAAGCAAATAACTAACTTTACGTATTACTTTACTTACCTTTTTCATGTTTTCAATCTGCTCATTGGTCTCTTGTAATTCCTGACTATGCTTGTGTCTCATCTCAGCAATCTGAGATTCATGAGTAGATGTATCTTCCTCCAGGGTTTTCTTCAGAGTTGCCAGTTCCTGTTCACGCTTGGTGCGCAGCTCTTGCTGGGCAGCTGTAGTGTCCAATGAGTCCAGCAGCTCATTTTTCAAAGCTTCCAGCTCCTCATTGAGGTCACGCTTCTGCTTCTCAGCCTTACTGCGAGCTACCTTTTCAGCTTCCAAGTCCTCCTGAAGTTCAGTCAATTGTGACTCCAGCTCACGAAGTGCCTTCTGGACATTAGCTTTTGCAGCACTCTCCTCGTCAACCTTCATCAGGGCCTGCGTAAGCTCCTCCTCACGCTTTCCCAGCTGGAGCTGGATTTCTTCCACCTGTATGAAGTGACACATACTGAGCATCATGTATTCAAAAGGAGTAACGGAATACCTACCTGAGTTTTTCTCTCATTTAATTGTTCCTTGAAGTCATTGACTTCAGTCTCAATCTTGCGGCGAAGACGTTCCAGCTCTTGCCTAGCCTGCTGTTCTTTCAGTAACCTAAGAAATAAATTATTAGATTCAACAACTCAGATGGTATCAATTTTAAGGTCCCAATACCTTTCTTCCAAGTCGGATATGGTGGCCTCTTGCTTTGCCTTCAGTTTAGAGAGATGTTTAGCCTTCTCTTCCTCTTCAGCCAACGTTTGTGAAAGATCAGCATTTCTCTCCTCAAGTGTCTTCCTCTCTTTTTGAAGCTAGAAAGGACCAGCAGTGCATTCATAAGTCAATAACACCATGTAACATACAGAGTATTACAAAAAATCAATACATGGCCTGATCTGTCTAATAGTTCAATTAATGAAGCTGTTGTATGTGGTCATTAATTACAAGGTGCAATCAGCAGTGCATGACAAGCCACACACTAGAAAAATAAAATATAAGCTACGCATCACCTGTATAAAACAAAGCAACCCGGGAGAACCGGCCAGCCAGTATAAAGTGGGGTAATTTTCGTATTTTCTCCTTCCCGTCAAAATTATCAGGGTATTCCCAATAATATACTAATATTGTCAAATGTTTTAATTATACTGATATGATGTTTAAGAAATAAATCCATAGTGCCAGTGAACTGTCTCCTTTTATTTTCCTCTGCAACGGCTCACCTACTGGAACATTATGGTACAATTTTTATACTCTGTAAGCTTAAAACCAAGAGTTACAGAATGTGTTTTTCAAACAAATGCTGCTTGCTGGTGGAGTGACATGAACAATAGTTTTGCTGTACATAGCTAGGGCTGCCCGTAATTGAATTGAAAGAGCAGGAGAGGTTCAAAAGTGCAGTGCCAAAGTACTGTAACACTGACAAGTGAGTGCGTTTACATGGGACTAAAAATCGGCCTAGCTACGGCCACCTATGCTAGGCGAATCGGTTTACTCCTATGTAGCCCCTCGGCCTATGTTGGACCAGCTTTAGCTGAGCTGGTCGGAGTCGGTAGTGGGCTCAGCCCAAGCCTTTTGGATCGGGTGGTCTATGTAAGGCGATGGCGCTGATTGGCTGAGGGGACAGCCCGGGAGGTAAGTCTTGCTTCAGAGTGGGCTAGCTTTCCAGCAAGAGAGTCAGTCCCACGTAGCAGTGGCAAAAGTGGGAGCAGGCTTTGCGTAGACAGGCCTTGCTTAGGGGGCCTGCCCTGAGCCAGGCTGATTTTTAGTACCATGTAAACGCACGCACTCATGCCACCACACTGACTGATAAGTCCTCAGATATTGGATGGGAAGGTGCAAGTTTTAGCAAGTGATTTACAGTGGCTCTTACTGACTGGTTACAATGGTGGGGGAAGATGATGTAATACTATTCATTTTATGGCTCAAAAAAAATTGTCCTTTTCACAGGTAAAATAGATAAAACTCCGCTCTATACTGGCTGATCCCATCTTATACTGGTATGTAATATAGCCCCCAGATGTGTTTTCTCAAATCTGGTTAACCCAAATTTTACAGGCACGCCTAAAAGTTTTTGCGTGTGTTTCTACCACACACAGTCTATCAAGAGTAAAACTTCAATCCCCTCATCTGAGACCTCATGTAAAGTTACAGGGTCATGAAAAGCAACACTTCCCTCTAATTTTCAGGTCATACTCATGGCCAAACAAGACTTACCTTCTGATTGGTATCCTCTGCAATGGCCAAATCTTCCTCACATTTCTTAATCTTGCCATCACACTGAACCTTATCCAACTGCAGCTTCTGGCGTGCTGCTTCCTCCTCTTCAAGCTGCTCCTCAAGATCCTGCAATGAATCAGGTCAGCTGTGCCCATACAGCAACAAATCAGACATGCTCACCTGTATATTCAACTGCAGCTTCTTCTTCTCATTGTTGAGAGTGACGCATCTCTCTTCTTCCTCTTCAATCCTAGCTTCCAGGTCATGAAGTATTTCCTCCAGCTCCTGCTTGCGAGCAGCCAGGCGGGCACGCATCTCCTCTGCCTCAGCACAGAGTTCTGTCTCTGCCTGGAGTTGCTCAGCTAATATGCTTTTCTCCTCCATTGCCTGCAGGATTAACAACAAGAAGTTATTGTCTTGTCTGCAACAAAGTATGTTATGATGCATACCTGCTGTAGCTTACGATCTGCCTCTTGGCCAGCCCGCAGCTGACTATCCAGCTTCTCACGAATTTGTTTCAGTTCATCTTCCTTCTGACTAAGTTTTTCTTCCTGCTTTGTAACCTGCAGTGGCCCAAAGGATTGTGTTAAAACCAAATAGCAATTTCAGATACATTCCGGAGCCTGAATTAGACATTTAAAAAGGAATTAGATGCAAAAGTTTGCAAACATTTTGTCCGGTAAGACATTTAACAGCAATTAAATGCCCTAATATGAGTTCCTCTTGGTCACCTCAATCACCATTACGTCTGACTCATGCTGAGTAGGCCGATGTTTTAGGGAGACAGAAAACAGACCAATGCCATCTAATGTCCAAGGTAAAGCCACTGCAATAATCCCTCAATAGGAATGATTCCTTCCTTACAAGATTTAATTTGGCTTAGGCCTATTCCAGTCACAGAAACAAAAGCAAACTCACCACCAGCCAGCTATGCAGTACATGTGCTGTTCAGTCCAATTCAAACACTGGTTACAACAGTATACAACAACCTAATGACTACATTTTGAGCCATTTTCAAAGCCATTCATCAGTGCCACTTAAAGAAAAAGACATTTCCTCTAACAATAAACACGCACTGGTCCTTACCTGGCCTCCCTTTGCAGGCGCATGTTCAAAACAAGATAGCAAGAGTATCTCCAAACGTCTACCAACACCCTCCTCCACCATATGTGACATGAAGTGCAATCCTCACCTCAAGCAATGGCTTCACTTTGGTGTACAGGCGCCACCACTGCCAGTTGCGCAGCTTCAGGTACGCAGCACAATTGCGCTGGATGATGCGGATGGCATTCAGTTGCTGTACTCGCTTCTGGAAGTTCCTGTGGAGACACAGTGTTTGAAAGGGCAACACGTGCTCCCAAGATTAACTTACTTTCTGGCCAGCATTCCACGGCAGAAAGCCTGGAAGTTGACAATTAGATCCGTGATCTTGAAGTCACGCTCCTCCTCCAGGTGAGCAAGAACTCCCGCGCGGAAGAAAATCTTAGACTGACCGATGCGGAACAGATTTGGGTCCAGTTCCAGGGCTAGGATCTGAATTTTAAAGCAGGAAGGTTAAGTCGAGACTACACAGAGTAATTGTGCAACCTACCATCTTCTCACAGGCCTTCTTTCCATCCATGAAGCCCTTTGGAATGACGTTTGGCGTCAGCAATTCATATCTGCAAACAAAAAGTACACCTCCTACAGTAAGTACGACAGTCATGACATTTTATGTCACCAAATTGGAGCTATGAAAGGAACAAGCACAGGCACACAGTGCATTCCAACTGTTCAGGTCTTGCAAGTTACCGTAAATTTTGCCTGAAGTTGTTATACGGATTAACGGATGTGACGTCACGAAACTTTGATGGCGCTGTACGCATTAACTATGCAA
Source organism: Catajapyx aquilonaris (assembly GCA_000934665.2). Lineage (NCBI taxonomy): Eukaryota > Metazoa > Arthropoda > Diplura > Dicellurata > Japygidae > Catajapyx > Catajapyx aquilonaris. The sequence goes on along the minus strand of KZ539234.1, from coordinate 18,952 downwards.
CGGAGCCCAAAACTAATTGCTCATCCCTACATTAGTTTTGTGAGTACTATCAGTTTACCTGGCGATTGTACGCGAGCTTCCCTTCACCCTGTATACCAGCTGCCATATTCAACCACATCTGGGAATAATTGGGCACAATAATTCTTCCATCCCAAGGAGAAACACTCCGTCTCCAAAACTCACCCTCACTAGTTTTGGAGATAGGGTGTTCTCCTTGGAACTGCAGAATTGGGGTGCAAATAGGTACACAAAAATAACTCCAGGCAAAATTTGCAACAACAAAAAGGACCCAAATACTTGGAACACAGTATATATACAATTTCCATTTATCAGGTGTATATGATGTACATGCAATAAAGGGTTGCCTTTCACTGCAGCATCCAATTATTTCTGGTACTTCCAAGATCCTGTGACCACAACTACTGCTCATCACCGGACGGGAGATAAGTGACAGGAGTCAAATTATTACCCCCCACCACAATGCTCAGAATTAACCGTTATTCAACATTAAATATTTAGAGGTGTGCCATGAGCCAATATCTACAAGTAGTGGGGTTGGAAGTGTCAGGATCAAGTGTGCAGTAGTTAGGAAACAGATTTGCAAAAATATAAAACTAAGTGTAACCAATAACCCCCATGGCAAAATTACACACCTCTGACGGAATTCTTGAAAGGGGATGCGATTGGGAAAGCCTTGACGACAGATGCGGATGCCTTCCAGTACTCCATTGCATCGCAACTGATCCAGGACTAGAGGAGCATCAATCTTTCCAGCCCGCTTCTCATGGTTTGGAATAATGCAACGAACAAAGTTCGGGTTCGTGTTGCGCAGTGTCACCATCAACTTTGAAAGCTGCTCTTTATACAGCTGTGACACAGTACGGAACATTCCTTTGCGGGTGCGGGCACCAAACTGGGTGTCGGTCAATGCTTGCTGCGCCATGCCAACAATCTCGGCTGCAAAAATATCGAGTGCCAATCATTACATTACCAATGTGATTGGAGGGGAAATGTGTGATATACTGTACATACCATCCTTCCATATCTGAACAACAAACGGATCCTGGGAGGCTTGCAGTAGTGATACCACATTTTCATTCAAAGGGTCCATGTTCTTCATCAACCACTGTGATGCTGAGTAATCTACTTTCCCAGCATAATGAAGGATCGCAAAATCAGCCACACCACGGAAGTCTGTCTTCACAAACTTGGGGTGAACAGTGTGAGCGTTAACAAGTTTCTCCACAAAGCTCTTGTCTGTGGCTTTAGGAAACCAACACTCTTCATCCAGGAGCGCAAGAATTCCCATTGGCTGAAAAGCAGCATAATATCAATAAGTGGCATTTGGCAACTGACATTACACCTTTACCTTTTCTATTAAGTCTATGGTTGGCTGCAGATCCAATCCAAAGTCAATGAACTTCCACTCAATTCCTTCTCGCTGATACTCTTCTTGTTCTAATATGAACATAGTGTGGTTGAATAGTTGCTGCAGCTTCTCATTAGTGTAGTTTATGCAGAGTTGCTCAAAGGAATTAAGCTGCAGACACAAAATTTGTTAGCAATGAACATCTGTCATTATGTGCTTCTACTTACGTCGAAGATCTCAAATCCAGCAATGTCCAAGATACCAATGAAAGAGGCACCCTGGCGTTTGGTTCTATCAAGAGACCGGTTGATTCGGTTGACTAGCCACCTGAACATGCGCTCGTAGCATGCCTTAGCAATGGCTTCAACTGCAAACTCAACCTGGAAGAATTTGTCCAATTCTGTAGGTAGTATTGTGTCTTTAATTACATTTCACCATACCTGTTCCTTAGTTTGTGCTTTGTTGACATAGTCACGGCCCACCTTGATGCGTGGACGCAAGAAGGCCTTGGTCATTTCACTCACGCTTAGGCCTAGCAAGTGTGCCACCTTCTGCGCTTCAGTGTTGTCTGGCAGGATGGCTTGGTCCGAGTTCCGTTCCTGCTTAAACTTCATGTTGCCGAACATCAGCACCGATGAGATGATGCGGAAGATAGCTGCAGAAGTTATCCGGTTAGCTAAAAATTCTCATGACATACACACCCACTTATAACTATATGCACCTGCAAGATCCTCCTGCGACATTCCCATGATGTTCATGGCTTTGCAGGTGCTTTGGAACTCAGCTGTGTCATCCACACCAGGTACTGGGAGTGCTCCATTGGTGAGGAAAGTGTAAGTCTTCATGTCCTCCAGGATAAATTCCTCTGGAAATTTGACAGAAATTAAGTACACAATTGCATTAGGATTTTCAATGCTGCTAAAAAGGTACTTACTTTTCTGTTCTGGAAGAGCTCCAGTGAGCAACTGATAAAAGATGTGGAAGGTCCTCTCATCCTTTGCCTGTCTGATGGCACGAGACTTCTCTAATAAATAAGTCTCAATGTTGGCCCCGGCGATGTACCCTGAGGCATCAAAGTTGATGCGGATGAACTTCCCCTGTCAGAAAAAGGTCAGATTAGGATAAATAAGCAGCTTTTCATCATTAAAAAGATTCAGTTCTTACAAATCGTGAAGAATTATCATTCTTGACAGTCTTGGCATTTCCAAACGCTTCCAGGATTGGGTTAGCCTGAAGAAGTTGCTGCTCCAGCTCACCCTGCATGTAAACAACACTTTAGTACACTTTTTCATGGCCCTGCAAACTCAACCATGTATGTATATCCTACACACCCTGCAAAATTGGGTAATTATAAGGGTGCCAGGAACATTTCTCATTTTCACTCTCATTCTCTCACCACTCCCTTCTTTCATTGCAAGAAAAAGTGCTTTTAATGAAACACTATTCTGTGATAGCACAAGACTATTCACAAACACAACATTGAATAGAAACACACACATGCAGTCAAACACACATTTTGATTCAAGATCCCCCACTTCTCATGAAACTACTAACTAGAACAATGCAAAGTAAACCCCAATAAGGGTGTGTTCATACTATTGGAAATTACTTGACTCAAGAACATAACAGCTCTGTAACTTATGCCTTATGAGGGGAAACCTACCGTGTGGTTATTACAGTTTTGTGCTGGCTATGTCAGCATAAAAGGCAAAAAACAGCTGATTAGTATTAATGTATCTAGGGACAAAAATAACTTAGTACAAATCTTGAGACCAAGAGAGAATTGCTGTTGTTCTATTGAGACTAACTCTTTCAATAAATTCAGGCTACACCTAAAGATTACTAAGCACTACTAAGGAGCTACATGCACAAAACCACAGCATTCAAAGGGTACCTGCACAGGTACAGAAGTAATGTCATAAGTGGGAAAAGAAGTTCAACACTGGGCCATGGAATAACCCCCTGAATCCTTCAGGCACGAAATAGTCCTACATCACTGCCATGTAAGTTTTCATCTCTATCATGTCTATTTTCCTAAACCCCTTACTCATGGCATATTTATATGGAATTATTTTGAAGTGCCCTTTCCACATACTAATACAAAATTGTAAAATTTCCAAATTGGTATAAAATACCAGAATTGTCATCAAATATTCCACTGGTACCTAACTCACAAACCCAGATCTATATCGTAAATACATAACAATATGCATCATGCAATTCTGATACTGTTTGCTAAGTTGCCTACTATGATTTTGCCTACCCAACCAAGAAAACAGTTGACATACAGCATTCATTTGTTATTCATGAGCCACCAGACAAATCCCATTCATTCCACCTTCCCTGCAAGAGTCATGCAACTTTTCCTCCATGATGGTTGCAAGACACACTTGCACGCGCGCACACACAACCTCACATGACCCCATGAAACATTCATATTCAGCCTTCTACTTACTATTAAGAAGACGGGCGATGGCTGGGGCTAGATCAAGCAGAACATGTTATGAAAGAGAGGAAAGAAAAAGACGTGGATTAGACAAGGGCATGCCCCTAAGGCCCCTAAGGCACCCCCAAGGCATTTCCGAAGACTAATCCGAAGGTGTAATACTGTAAAGGTCCAACTACTCCAAGTTAGCAACCCTTGAGAGATGAATACCAAGCACGGCAGTGTCTATTTGTAGAGTACACCAATTATGTGCATAATCGGTTACAAAATTTATTTTTGTCCCTTCAATAAACCGCAACCAGAGAATACATGTTCAAAATATATTATGGACCTATGGGAGTACATGTGAAAGAGTTGTAATGTGCACAACACTAACAAATTTTTCTTTATCATAATAAACAGAGAGAAACCCTGACTTGGTAGGAGATTTAAGGTTTGGTAATTGTCTGAAATAACTTTCAACCTCTCTTCAAAAGTTGCAGTAGTATATGTGAGAAAGTCACCAAGTTCTGCGCCAAAGCCATGAAATCCAGTTAAACTGCTTTTGTTATTTCTCTAAAAGTGTGCTAATCTCAACTTTTTTTGAATACAGTACTTCATCTTTAAAAGAATGCACTGTGTGACATCCAAAACAATGCCCCAAGGCAGTGTAACTGCCTGCATTGACTAATAACTGAAAATGTCACATCTATTCGTAAACTATTGACAGTATGCTTGACACCTAGCTGTATGGCTCTCCTGGTGCACATACTGCTTCTTAATAAATTAGAACACCTTAGGACCAGTTGTATGAATGCAATTTAAGGGGAAAATATCTGTGATTACTTCAGATTTCTTATTGCAAAAACTTATACACAATCACAAATTTCCCAACATTTGCATTTCTCTTATTTACACAGAAGAGTGTCTGTAATAATAGTCACATGGCTATACATCACCAAATCATATCACTTTCATGTACAATTTGAGAATTCCAAATATTGCATCAAAAGAAAGGGAAAACACTGGAATAATATTAGAACAAATTAAACAAAGAAAATATGAATCACCAGCAACATCATCAATGTAAGTGTTAAAAAAATAATAGGAGGCTAAAATATTGTCACTGGAAATGCCTTCAATCACTTGCCATTATTTATTTGGCAGGATATCCTCTCCTTACTATTCATATATTCACTGCCTAATTCTACTGACATTTCAACCTCACTCACTATCCACATCAGTGTTTCACCATCTCTCCACTTTGATAACCGCACTTGAAACTGATGACATCCTGAGATGTGCCCAGTACAACAATCACAAGTAACCCAACCAGATATGCACCCAAAATAGCATGCAAAAAAGGTACCAGAATGACCATGCAGCAGGTGCACCCCATATTGATGACCTATCATGCACATGGCAAAAATCCCAACCACTGGCATGTTGTGTAATGAATCCTGTCTCATCAAATCAAGCATGCATGCTCAACAATGGCAAGCCTTGTATGGAAGCAGCCTCAACCAGAGCCTAAAGTATGATGTCAAGGAGCTGAACTGGGATCATTACAACGCCAGCCTCATCTTCAGTACCAGATTGAACTTGAACAGAACACAGTGGATTTCCTTTGAGGCTCAATCATAATTCACAAAACACTAGAAACCCAACCTCCCTGACCTATTTCACACTTTCTGACATTCAGCGTCCTCTTGGAGAGATGACTGACTTCTACCTAATTTATTTCTTATTAATGTAACTAGTTACCTGTGAAACAAATATGCAAGGTATATTGAACATATTTTTTAAAACTAAACGTGGTCACTGAAGATTTTTTTTTTTTTTAACCATTGGTCAATTCCTTATCAAGCAATGGATATTAAATCTGTATGAGATACCAACTCTCAAAATATACTTTGCATATACCCTCTCTTACCGTATGTGAGGAGGTTGACTTCGGCTTGGATGCTGCCACATATGCCAAGTACTGTATCACCTTCTTGGTGTTTTCAGTCTTGCCAGCTCCGGACTCTCCCGTACACAATATGGACTGATCTTCCCGATCTGAAAATATTTCATACATTCAGGCAATTCCATAATATCATACACAACAGAAAAAATCCTGACAAGCCAAAGATCACATTATGCTCAAAGGCCCTTACATCTAGTTGTTCCTAACTTGCACTCCACATGTTTTACTTATGATACTTTGGCAAATATATTAAAATACACAGCTTTACCCTCAAACGCGTATAATCTTATTTCCAAGGGGGTAACCACTCCCCAAAAACATGTACACCGGTTCGAGGCCGGTTCCCGAGGGACCATGTACACCAGTTCCACGAAGTGGTTACCCCCTCGCTGATTTCCTCTGAATGTGCCAGTTCTATCTCCGGACAATATTATTATTCTATTATTATTAACCAACACAAAATCCCTCCACTTGAAACATTCATCATTCTTATTTCTCACATGTTTCATCCTGTGACTTCTCATCAGGCATTGTCATCTTTTTAAAGAAAGTTGACTTTAAAAATTAAGAGATGTATACAGGATAGTAGAACAAGGTTGCACTGGTTACAGAAACCCCACTTATCTTTTTCCCTGTAAGCAGAAAACATTAAGTTACTTTTATCAGTTGAAATAACTTGCACCTGAATGACCCAAGTTGACAAAATATGGGGCCCCAACATTCTACTTTTCCAACTACAAGTGTCACGGTTTATCAATCTAAAATGTTTACTTGTAAAACGTCCATGGGTTTCAGCAACAATTTCATTACACGGCCAAACATTGCCCTTAGCTGGTGCCATCTTGTGCCCAAAACCTGAATTATTCACAATATGGACGTGTTCCCCCCCCCCCAACTACACAATGAAAGCAGGCAGCACAGCGCACAAAAATATAGCAGTACTTTCATCTGCTACAAGTAACCTAATACTTTCTGCTTATTACAAAACTGTTAAATAAGCAGAATTACTCGAAGCAGTGTTCCTTCCTTGTTGGACCACACTATAGTGACAGCTGATTACCCATTCAGGCAAAAGAATAATATTTTTTTAAAACAAAACAACAACAACAACAAATACCACAACTTTAAGGTGAAGGCATATTTGAACTCCATTCCACAAGTCCCATCCATTGTATTGGTTGAAACCCCCACATTTTAAAAGGATTCCGTCACATAAGTATCATGGTACAGTGTTGGACATAAATTGAGGCACACTGCCAGCGACATTTTCCGATGCGGCAGAAGAAGGAATCGAAGATAAGGATACTGCAAGCCCAGAGAGCAAGATTCCTTCTTCTGCCGCTTCAGGTAGACAGATAGTACTCACAAAACTAATATAAGGATGTGGAATTAGTTTTGGGCACTGCTGCATAGTTAATGCATACGGCACTGTTAAAGTGTAGAATGTTAGATGATAGCAAATGAGGTAAACAATGGCAATGTGTCGCAGCCAGATTCTTTCTCTGACGGGATTTGATCACCCATTGCACATGGACGATGCGTTATGGGCACAAGGCTGGATTATCCGGAGACCCTCGAGCTGGCTTTTGCTTCTTTGAAGATGGTGGAGCAGATGTGACGTCACAAAACTTTGAAGGCACTGTACGCAGTAACTATGCAAATGGCGCCCAAAACTAATAAATTGCACATCCCTATATTAGTTTTGCGAGTACCATAGTCTACCTGGCGCTTATGTGCGAGAATCCCTTCACCCTGTAAATCAGAACCAGTGCTTTAACAGTCACTATCATTTTATAATACCCAAGCAGTATATCAGACATGGCCTTGCCCTATGCAGGGTGGTCAGAAATACAGGGTCATCAAAAAATAATGTCCCAATTTTAAAACCATATATAAACTCGAAAACTTGTAGACATATCTAAATGATTTAAGTTTTGAAATGCTAAGAAATGTCTCAAGTTTTGGTCTCACCTTAATTTGTTTCGAAATGAGCTTCATTTGTTGCTCAGCAAATAAAAGAGACAGTATTCAGTCTTGTGCCACACCTGATCAATCCTATCTGGAGTTACTGTTGCAATCCTATACCGCAGGTGCTGGATATGATGGGTTGTTACACCACACACATTGTTCTTGGTGATGCACATAAAAAGTCGCCTCATACATGAAACAAACCTGCCGTAGGAAAGTTAAATTTGTTCAGACCCCCAGTGTGCGAAGTCTTGAATGAGAAGTTTCCCAATGCCTAGTACTCCCAGAAGCCCAGATCTTACCCAGATTGACTTTTTTGTGGAGACACGTGTATGGTGAAAAGATCCGGCATCTGCAGCACCTATGGGATAGGATCACAATGGTGACTTCAGACATGTCTGAGCGGGTTTAGGCACGGCACCAATTACCATATTTACATTTTTCGAGCGACAGATGGAGTTCATATCGAAACAAACTTGGTCAAGACCAAAACTTGAGAGTTTAGATAGTTCCTAGCATTTCAAATTTTTAATAATTTTTAAATAAATAAATAATTGTGGGTAGTGCTTCTGACCCTTTGGGTTTGACCTTTATTTATTTATTTTATTGATCGGTTACATTTTGGTGCCTATTCATTTGAATCGCCCGGGCCCACAGGCCGGATGACAGGAGGGGATGTGCAATGTGCAGTGCAAAGTTTCCAAGATGGTACATAATTTGTGAACTACCATGGGTGGATATGTCTAGCGGAAATTCCACCTGAGACGAAGTCAGAGACGACCCAACTCTGCACGAGATGAAGGGAGTGTCCCCGGGCTGGGATCGAACCCGGGAACTTAACATCCATGGGCGCATATGTTACTGCAGCGCCACTTCGCCTCCCAAAACTTTAGTCATTGAGCTATGTCTACAAGTTTTCGAGTTAGAGGGTTTTAAAACTGGGACATTCTTTTTTGATTACCCTGTACTAGTTCAATCGCTATTGCATATTATTATTATTATTATTATTATTATTATTATTATTATTATTATTATTATTATTATTATTATTATTATTGCATTAAGCTGCCTATGTTTGAGCAGTTAATATTGCATAGTTACTTTTAGTGGTTATCAAAAGTGTTAGCTAGTAATATTATCCATCCTTGAAAAAGCCTGCAAGGGGGTCTGACCAGCAACAATGGATTCTATCCTTCATGTTTGATGCCAATTGTTCCCATGGGCCATTTGTCATTGGACATTCATTGTAATTCGAAGCTTGGGTATGTGACTCAATTTGGCCTAATATTAACAGCCAATACGTTTGATAATCACTAATAACCAATATGCAATAATTACTGCTTAATACTAATTAAGCACATTAGTGCAAAAAATTGCAAAAGAAATCGGACAAGTATTTCTTATCACACGGTATTGTTTTGAAATTGCCAACTGCGCTGCAGAATGCATTAATTTTTTTAAAGAAACTCCTAACAAGTAATAACTGGGAAATAAATGGGTACATCCTGTCAGTTGTGGCAGTACTTTAATTCAAATCAGATGAGAAAAAATACAGCAGGCAATTCGCAGATTTTGTTCAAATAAATTGCAATAAAAACTGCAATATCAAGCTATGTGGCTGTGAACTGAATATGACAACTCTGAACTAGCTCCGACTCCAGAATGAGATAGGGATCACTTGATGGGTTTGTATCTTCTCTGCAGGGCAAATGTCACACGATTACCCAGCCATCTCTTTGTCACAACTAATAAATGACCACGCCTTGCATAAGGACAAATTAGCAGGCATTAATGAATGAGACAAGTGGTGCCTCGCATGCCAGGCGAGCCAAGCTGATGCAAAATCCTTGGCAGGAGTGATACATAGGGATATATCATTTGCAGGAAAACTGAAAGAGATCTCAATTGCCAGCCTACAACATCTGCGCCACACTTGACTCATGCATTGAGCAAATATTTTATCTTCTCTGATAGGCTCAGGATTATAGCTGACACAGCATTTGTCTCAAAGTGCATCAGCAAGTTTCTCTGGTATGTTTCATATCAACACAAGATGGCTGTCAATTTCCACGAAAATGGCTGCCTACACTAGTAGGCATTCGCTGAATCGTCTCTTATTCCAGTGTCGGGGTATGATCGGAATGCACGTTTGGAAACAATGCCTGGATGCCGATTCCGGCATCCCACGTGGCTTCATCTGTCTGAATCCGACACATTTCTTTTCTTATTGATCTCTTCTCCATTTGCCAATCGTTTCTCCTCCCCCACCGCATCACAATTCACTCAATGGACCCGGATCTAAAGGAGGGCATTAATAGCCGACAGGAATCCCAACACTTCTCAATCCAGATTCATCTTGATCCGACGCCAGCTACGTGATCCGCTTCCCAAAAATTTGAATAAGAAAACCGCGGGAGATCAAAGACCTGCATGTGCCCCGGACTAAAAGGGAGAGAGAAGCCGGGCTCACCGGCATCGCCAGCTCTCATTACTTCGCCTGTAAAGTGTCAGCTCCATGCATTAGTGATAAGAATGATAACGTGTAACTGGCTTTGCCACCATCGTTAATTGGCCCCACAAGTGCAGTTGAGTAGGTCGCCGGTTCCGATTCCGTTTCGTCCCTTTTACCGCCAAGAGGGCGGAATATCCTCGGGGATGTCTCCGCCAGGGGCCGAACCGAGGAATGCGATCGTGACATTGTCCAGATAATCCTACGCAGGCAACTTCGGCGGTCAATGCACGCCCCAGAATTTTTACATATTACTTCATTTTTTATATACATATTTTTTTTTTGCGACGTTGCACCGGACATTTCGGGAAACATCATTCCCAACTTGGCATTCAAAACGACGTAGAAGCCGACTCCATTTTTTTCCTTCCTCCTTTTCTAGTCTTCGCTTTAAAACAGCCACCAAAAATCGAAGCCGTCGCGCCACATCCTGAGCAATGACAGCCGCAGCTGTTGCATGTTTTTCAGACCAGGCTGGTGGTCCCCAACTGCTCCGACAGATTTCTGTCCCGGGTTCATGCCGGGCCTCTCCTTTATATTTTTTCCCTCATTTTCATACTGGTAACTTGGCATTCTCGGCGCCAATGAACTCCCCCTCCTTGATACCGTCCAATTTCACGACAAGCCCAAAAATGGGGCCAAACCTCCCATTAAAGGCTCGTTTTGCGTCAGAGACGCCGAAGGTGTGTCCCGCAGCGCTTTTCTCGGAGGGGGTGAAGAATTAAAAGTCGGTGGGGGTGGCGGCGAGCCGGCGACTGCGGCGGCGGCGGCGGTGTGGTTTGTTAGCTCGGCAGTAAGGCCATATATGGCCCGGGTCAAGCCGGCAAGCGACACGAGAACATACCGGTTACGCGATCCCCCTGGCATCGGCAGCCATTTACGTGTGCTTCCAAACGCAGCCCGCTTCTTAACCGACGGCCCACTTAGCTGTCAAGGAGACTTCGCAGGGGAGGGGGGGTGCTGCTGTTTCTCGTTAATTTCTTAATCAACCCCGACACCTGAATAAAAATGCCCATTCGGCGCTATGTGTGCCATACCTCGCAACAAATTTTCTCTCGTCAGCACCATGCATAAGAACGCAATAGCAGCCATACCATGCACGTGTCAAATGAAAGGAATGTATCCGGAAAGAGGAATTCCCTTGCCCAGCTTTCTAGTGAATCATACCAAATTCCTCCACCCGCACTAATCAGCCAGGCTGTCAAGTGCCTGTTTCCATCACATGTGCCTAAAACGGACCCATTTTTTTT
>KZ539233.1:8774-28873 GCA_000934665.2 Catajapyx aquilonaris | reverse complement strand
GGGCGGCCGGGGGGGTAAATCCGGCGCTGGTAACAGCAGTGAGACAGACGTCGCTGACGTCGCTGAGACTCTGCGCCATCTGTACCATGATGGACACAAACACGCACTGACAACGACCGCCTGACATAATCAATTGACATTATGAGGTATTGGGCTGTTAATTCCGATAGGTCGAGGTGTGTCGGGTGTGCCAGTGGACTTGAAGTTATTGACCATCTTCATGGCCTTAATGGACAAGTTTTTGTTATTCAAGAGCAAGGAGTTTAGCAACAAGTAGTGGTCGGGTGCCAACCTCAGAGTACATTTAGGGAGTGTATTTGGCAGGTCGTTGTGTGCAACAACAGACTAAATTATTCCCTCGTCTGCTTGACTTGTACATTGCGCGTGTTTGCTAAAAGCCTTTCAGTATTGTATAACCTGCTTTCCAGCAAGGCATAATCAGGGATGGGCCCTGCGGTTTTGCAATTCTCGAGAGACTTCAGTTATAGGCACTGAAACATACGGATAAAAACGGCATCGACAGAATGGGTACTAAAATAGGCATTTTATAATTCCACGTAAATAGCTGACCCGAGGGTAGTAACTTTTATGCCCACATTGTTAATTATTCAAGAGACCCGTATGAAGGTTTCACTCAATAGAAGTGTTATTTAAATGGCTACACCTGCCTGGATGTTTATCATTGCTTTTTAAATGACATTAATGATGAAGAATTACCGTATAAGAGAAAATAATGATAAGAGACCTCAGTACCTATCCTTGTGACAGACGTGATTATGGAAGAGTGAAACTTGGAAAGTCTGTCAGTATAGCTAAGAACTGCTGTTTAGCCTATTTTTACACCATGTACTGTGTATCCTTTTTCTACTCTAAATAAAATGTTACATTGACACTCGTGAAGAATGTGCTTACATTACTGCGAAATAAATATTATACTCGTGGCCAAGGCTGCAGGCTCTTCTGCCCTCATTTTGGTACATAATTGTGGCAAATAGTGGGGCAGTGGACCGATGGTTTCTGGTGGATAATATCACTTCTGACGTGCAAAATAAACCCGTAGTATATTATTGTGGCGATCGCATTGAACATAATTATCGTTGTTTCTCTCAGAATCAGATGTCTATTACATTTGCAAAGTCTAACGTCTGTTTCAGTGATCTTGTGGCATACATAATTTATGATCTATTATTATACTGAATGTCTTATAACAAGGAAATTACAGGCTGCAATATTATAGGGATGTTTGAGATTCATGTAATTTATTGCTTTGATAGGGGTGTCCGAATAAGATTTACTTTAAAAATCAAATTGTTGTTTTTCTTCTGCGTGCATATTTATGAAGAAAGGTATTTCATGCGGACATGTCACTTTTTAGTATCGAACAACTTTGTTACGATATGTGAACCATGGAGGAAAGGTCACTGTCATGAGCTTTTTTTCATAATGTAATATAATATTTAATAATTCATACCCCGTTATCAGCCGGCGGCTCTTTAGGGGGGGATTTTTTTTTGACTTATGGAACTCTTCGTTTCGTTTTTACTGCGCTTTTTGGGATAGGATAGGAAAGGAAGGAGGCGGCTGTGGCCTAATGTAATAGAATATTACTACTTCACCTATTAGGACATAAACACTTGAACTTTATGTGGACGGAACACTTAAAACTGTTACATGCACAAAACTCAAATTATTATCTAGGTTCAGTATAAATAATTTCTAAGCCCACTGTATGTCAGGCAGTATACGCGAGAACATCCGTTCTATTTTCAGAACTGACGCTAACCTGCGCATGTTAGAAGTTTATGCCTCGAGCTGTATCTGAGAGCAGGTGCCGTTTTGTCTAAAACTTCACTCAAGTTCTTTCCATTGTGAAAATTTTCCTACACAATGAAATCAAGTTGTGCGTTTAATGCTAATCAACCAATTCTTTCATCATGTAATTTGTTAGGTTTATTTTGTCCTGCCCAAACTATAATCAAGAATAAGGTGCCGTTAAGCAAAACATAACAGCCTATATAGTTGTATTTTAAGAACTGGCGAACATAAATGAAACCGTATGACGTCACTGACTTCAGCACTGCTCATGTTATTATTCCCACTGGGTATCTAGAATGCAGGGTTTTAACAGGAGAGCAAGTGGTTGGTCGAAACTATCTAGTCAGATAATTTATTTTTAACTGGTCATCACGCAGGTCTAAGGTTGTTGGGTCACGGAGGGCGAAATCCATTCTCTTTTGCAACTAAACTGAACAACAGAAGTTAGGGATAGTTTTTTTGGGTGCTCTGCTGCGAACGTACGGCTGGGCCGAAATGGACAAAAATTGGCCTACGGCTAGAATCGACCCTCGTTTATATGGGGTCCAAAGAACGGGCTGGAGTAGTACCCATGCTGTAGCGTAGGATTATACAGACCGTGGTCCAGCGCGGAACCCCGTGCCTCACACCCACCCGCCCCGGGGTGGCCAGGGGTGCACCCCTCGCAACGTAGCCCGTGGAAAATCGCACAATCAGACAAATTAGCACAACTGCGCGACCGTTGACCCGCTCTCACTACCTGGAACTAGTGCCGGGCATGTTTCTATGGTGCTTTGACACCGCAAGGGTCTCGAGTGTCCACCTCCCTCCGAGGTCACTTTACGTCATTGACCATCCTAGCAATCTGAGCATCCTAGAAACGTGGAGCAGTTGGATACTTCTTGCTGACATTTCTGGGGTAGCAGTGCATTGTTCGCAATTGATCTTATATTTGACATTTGCGTGTTTAGTGACAAGAATAAATGTAACTGTACAACAGCGCGTCTCAGAATGCCCTTGCTTGAACCCCTTTGTACAATTACAATATATTCTCATGTATCAATCGTACTTTGTGCAAGAGATATATATGTACTACGCGATAGCCATTCCATCAATCACTTTGATTAGTTCTTGCATAATCCACACTGCACCGTAGTCTTCCATACTTAGAAAGAGTAAAATATCGATCTCACATACTCGATAATATATGTACCTGACTTTTGTTTTCATACCCCCTTTGTTGTTTCCCTTCAGTAAGATAAAAAGAACATTCTAAAACCCGATGTGCCAACTTCTGAAAGACCCTGTAAGACTACTATGAGCTACCTTGCATGCGCCCAAAGGAGAGACGTGGGTGGTGGTAATGTGTGCAGAAAGATTGCTTTGCAAGTTGAGAGCTGGAGTCGTAGCGTGGCATGATTTTCTGCAGTTAGCATGCACCGGAACTAGCATAATCACTTGCTTTATGAATCTTTGCGCCGAATAGGGCCATTGGCCTCGTTTTGCAATTACAGTGTGGGCAACATTTCTTCGCAACCAGACTAACCGTACGAAGCAGCTGGGGTGCGCGAAGAAGAAAATTATCGCCATTTCGTACCGTTTGTAGGCCTACAAACGCCCAGCGTAGCGGTGCTGCCGGAGAAAAGCGTCATAGTTGACGTCAGTAAGTGAAAACGTCGATAGTGCAATGAAGACGGTAGGCTTGTTATGACCTGTAGGCATAACTGGGAGACAAATACGGTAAACTCTTCTGATAACTATACTCTATGGATGTGGAGGTTTTTTAAACTAGAAGATGAATTGTTTGCGAATGGTCAACTGCGCGTAAATGAACAATTATTTTAGGGCTCTACAGGACGGTCAATTGCAACTAACATACAGCATAATACACTACTCTAAGCTGCAATTAATGTAATGTAAGGGTTCGCCTACACTTGTGTTTATAGAGTTAAGCTTACATTAGACTGTTATGACGAAACTGTTCATCACTGAAGTAACGTGTCACCTTCGCAATTTATTAGTTGTCACAAAAAATGTCGGGCACATTCACAAACAGTTATGTGCCTCTGAGCTGATTCAAACAAAATGGTCAGAATGAAAACAGGCAATTGAAAGAAGTATACTGGCCAGCAAGGTCCTTATTCTTGCCTTATGCAGTACATCATTATTTTTGAAAATAATCATTTTTTAAAACTGTGATCGGTTAGCATTCGGTTTATTGCATTAGGGCTGTGTATAACCTCCCGGCTTGAACTCTCGTATAAAATTATGGTCGATCACATCTCTGAAGAGTAGAAAACAAAGCGTTTCTTCAACACAAACTTCCAAGTGTCAAAAATGAGAACTAGGCTACTATATAATTTATTTTTGGGACTGTAACACAGACGCCAGATTACTTTGGTGCAGGTGAGCTCCAAAGACGGAACAACTTCGATCCCGAAGTGGTTGTTAAGCTTAAAATACTGTATAAGAAACATGTTTTTCACTCGAATGAGGTAATACACAAATAATTGCCTTGTTTTACATTAGTGAGCGTAAGATTGGAAGTAAATATAATAAGACATACCATTTCAGTACCTATTATTGGCCTTGGTAAGAAAACAAAGATATTTCGGAGATGAGTGTTTGTCTCTCACACTAATGAACAGCTACCAGTCGAGCGTGCAGTACCTGTGCCATATCTAAGAGGCTCTTGGGTATAAAGTGTACAGTATTTGAACTATCATCTTTTTGAATATTAATAATGAACTCTGAACTTCAATTATGCTGGTGTGCAGTTTATAACATAAATGAATAACATTCCCCACTATAAAGGAAAAAAAAACACTTTGCTGGTAATCTGCACGTATCCAGCTAACCCACGCCATTCTTAGGCCTCCATTGCAAACATGTACTTGAAATCTATTTGCAACTATGGTCATCCTTCGGCAGCAGATTCCGTCAGTCAGTGACGTGAGTCATTTCCCCTCGTAGTTTATTTACCTTCTCTCTGAAAAAACCCAGAGACCCCGTACAGCGCCGAAAAAGATTGACCTTTCGGCCAGCTATCGTCTGGACGGACCCGCACATACGAAGGTTATTCACACATTCTTTGTGCAGCAACATGGTGGAGATTTCCAGAGACAGGCTCTCATGTCATCCGCACGTCACAGGTTTCTGGGAGAGTTTTCTTTAGGGAGCTAGCGAGGCGCGACGAAGAAAAGCTGTCATCCTGCATCATCTTCTAGAGAAATTATTGCGGGAGAGGTTTGACGCTTCATTTGGCAATTCATTAGAGGGTTTCCTTGGCTGCCTTTTATACTTTCACATTACTCGTAAGTGTGTGTGTGTATGGTACAGGCTCTGGGTGCCCATTTGTCTTGCCGACTCTGCGGCTTCTATGATTGATAGCCAGGAAAACAGGCGGGGACTTCATTTCCGAGCTTTTCAGACATACTAGCCCCCTTTCTTGCTGGGAGTCTCAGACGGTGGTGCAACATTTCCAACAGAATTGGGTGGTTGGCAACAGTGGCACACCTGTGGTGCATTCTGATGCTGGAGGCAGAGGTTTCGAATCTGCGGCCTGCTTGCAAGCCTGTGGTGATGGCTACCGGAAGTGTATATTAACCCGACGTCGAATCATTTACTGGTAACCAAGGTTATGCGGATCGTATCTATTTTTGGGATTGTATCCACAGACGTATACACAGACATGGTCCTGATTACTATATAAAAGATTGGCAAATCACGGGAGCGTGATTAGAGTAGACCTTTTCTGTTTTTCATGTTTACTGCTATTGTTCCAGGGAGTGGGGAAAGGGTGATCTGGGGAAGGGGGAGGTGGACGGACTGGGAGGTCAGGGGGAAAGGGACGGTCAGGGGTAGGGGGTGGTGGGGGAAAGGGGTGGTGGAGGGAGGGGGCAGCCAGGGGGAAGGGGCGGATAGAGTGAACCCGGAACCCTAAAATTGAAAAAGTCTTATAGCACGGCTCTGTCTGATACCTGTCCACAGACAGAGCCGTTCTATATAAGACTTTTTTCTTCGAAAAAGTCTAAATATCTGAATATTCACCGGAACGAGCAATGCGAATAATTGACGTGTACTTCGTTAGTGAACAGTAAATATAATAATTGGGATTTGAAAGAAATTTCGGATATTTCAGAGCTGAGAGTTTGTTTGATCACACCCTCACTAATGAACAGCGACCGGTCGTGCGTACCACTCAGACGACATCTAAATCTGGGCAATTCCATCGAAATATCAAACGAAATTGGCAATAAGAAGGATCGTAGATGCGAAAGGCTGCAATTAATTGTTTCGCCTGATTGGCTTCAAAAAGATTGGGGAGGGTTGGTTGTGTAGAGAAAAAGCCAAGGAAGCAGCCAAGACTTCCTGAATCTATCAAGCGAACATTCCCTGTTTTTGCCCTTACAGCCCAGATTGGAGCTCTTTCCGCATTACGCAGCTGCTAATTAACATGCAATAAGGCACGCTGGTTTGATTTCCGCTCCTTGAAAGGCCCCGAACCCATTAAAGAAGTTGGCGGTACTGCGCCTTCAAGGTGTCTGTCTGTCCATCCATCCGTTACACTTGCGCCGTTCCTTAACTTGATTGTAGACTTTGTAGATATCAATCTGGATTAGGAGCAAGATATTGCTACAAATTGTCTGGATGCTGCAGAGTCGGGTGCAAACGGTTGGGGAATGTACAATTTCAGCGACATGCATACAAAATAGCAGCGGACCATGCTAGAATAATAGGTATGAGAATGAGCATAGAGCCGGATTTGATGATGATGATTAAATTTTTTTGGGAGGTTGGACCGTGCACTTACGCATTTGGGAAAGTGCACACAGGGCAGTATGGTGTGAGGAATGACAGCTGATGTCAACTGCACCGGAAGCATGCAATGGGCACATTTCATGCTGATATAGAGCGTGGCTCTCATCAGATGGCAAATGTTCACACAGAAAGTACACCCCTGACTCGTGTTTTTTCGAACATCATCCGGATCTGTACGTGCGAATCCAGCTGTCAATAGAAATGAAGTCAAGCGGGGGACTGGTTAAAGCCGTTGTGACTGTACAGGCTTGGGGGAACCAGCCATTATGACGTGGGGTGGTCGGGATAGAGAGCAGTTGGCGTTGGAAAATTAATTGGACTGTGCCTCAAGGGTCGAAAAAGTTGCACCATCGATCGTGTCTTGCAGGAATATTATGGGCTGAACAAGATCTGGCAATTTGGTCAAATATGTTGGAGCCCTCCACTTGCTTGAAGAGGACCTCCGGCGGTCTTTGAGCCAGTCCTGCGGTATCGCTTCAAGCAGTGGTTCTTTCCCACGTAGACGGAGATTTGTCTGGTGTTTCGTGAGTAGGCCTACCATGTAAGAGTGTTTTTTGATAGGCATATTCCGTGCACTTCTTATTGACCAACTCAGCGATTGCGGCAACCTTCGCATGGGACAGTGGTTTGTATGAAAACATTGCTATATAGAGCCTTGAAGGTGAATAATTCATACTCTTCGCGGAAGTCTTTTGACAGTTATGAACAGATGGTATCTCATACGCAGCCGCTGCACACGACAAGAAAGACGATGTCATCACTCTTGCGTTAGTTTATATATGACGGAGAGGATCATTTGCTTGCCACGAGGTGGTGATCACTTAATAATGCAAATGAGTCCCTTCATGTCCACGGGAGTTGACCGCCTTTAAAGCATATATTAACGTCAGTCTGCCGTGTGCTTCCTGAAACCATATTGGCGTGTAAAACTTGAATTTTTGAATTTTCTGCTGTTTTGCTATGGTTGGTTTGACAGTACATCAAAATCCGGGTGGCGTGAGAATTTTTCAAAAAAAGCATTTTATTCGCTGTAAATGCGGTGACAGGCTCCTCCTATGCAAAATGCTATCGGATTATTCGTGTTTGTTGTGGAATTGTGCGCAATTTGTCGGTGCGTTGTTCCGGGGTTTATTTTGTTTTGGAGACCTGTCAACTGTTTCATTGTCGATTTCTTGCAATTTGACTGGAAATCCCCTGCTTTCATATGACTTGAGTTGGGCTGAAACCGGCCGGATAAAATCTGGCAAATGCGATAACGTGTCAAATGAGCACCGAAATGTTTGCATTTGCCAGCGGCTTTTTACCCCCGGTTGAAAATGGTGCTGACACAACCGTGAAACGGAAACAGAATCGGACGTGCTGCATTTCCAACACATTTCTCTTACGTTGTCGTATGATACTACAGCCATGTCCCAACTGGTCCCAACCATGGTCCCGGCAGGTATATTAGCACGGTTCATGCATTCCTTTGTACACCTTTCCTATCTGACAAGTTTTACACTGTATGTGTAAAAAAATGGACAGACGAATAGCACTTGACTCAAGTAGGCCTACTGACATTTGTATTTACATATTGTGGGAATAAAATAAAAATCCCACTAAGTCCAATTGTGGCGTTTTTAAAGTAACGAATATTTCATGCTTAAACGTTTGTGAAGTCCTAAAGACTCATAATGAGCCAGCAAGCCAGATTTGCTGTCTTCACTAGAATGTAAGAAAGTGGAAGGTCAAATCTCGAAACTGTTTTTTTTCCTCTTGCACGCGTACGTTCTGGTCTGAAATATTTGGACATCTAGTAACTTATATTGATCATTTAAAATGTAGTATATATAAAGTTGAGTGATTTAACTGAAATCCCACCACTGCTGCCTACACTGTATACTCACCAAACCTGCTTCTTCCACCACATAAGTAGATACAAGTGGGCGTCAGATCCCGCCCGACTCAATTTGGCCAAATTAACGAAGTTGGGCACCCCTCGAAATGACGTCTCAGACTAAGTCATACAGTACCCCGGTAGGAATCAACTTCACTGTAATTGGCCATTACATAACACCACCTCCCTCTCAACCTATCCAGTTAACTAACTAATGATTTACATTTTTATATCTGTGTAGCCAACCTAAATATTTGGTTATTGTTCCAGTAAGTTACTTGTTTTCTGATTCTTGTTCTTGAGGAATTGCCGATTGAAATCTGTAGGGAGGATCTGTGGTAATCGGAGCGTATGAGCAAGATTGGCTGTCAAAGTCGAAACCTTTTTCCGCGCAAAAGTTAATCCTGAGAGTTAATAAGGCCTGGGAGGTCGCCCTTCCGTTGTTTTCTGATCTAGGAGACTGCTGGTGCTCGAATCCAATCTAGATTAGTGCAGCCTGCAAGGTCCCTCCCATCTGTCTGTCTGCCCCCGTCTCCTTCTCCTCCTCTTCGCTTTTTGGACACGACAAGAATCCTCCTTCATAATTTATGCCTGGTAATCCCATTATTTCCCCCGGAAACACCCTAGTTTCACTGCTTGCTAATGAAAGGTCGCCACTTTTCCCCGTTTTCAGATTGAGTGAACGACAACGCTAATTTTGTGAGGAAGCAAAATTCCGCCGGGGATTTGCCGTTAATTGCAATTTTGCAGGCTTCGAGCAAACGTTGCGAAGGCTCTTTCCAATCGGATTAGAATTTAAATAGTCATTGCTATGTCGAAGCTGGTCTACAAATAGGGGTCCGGAAGCTATGGGAACGAATTTTGTCCGACCACTGTTCTGGAAGGTTGCGCAGTTGTCTGGTGTGGTTGAAAATGCCAAATGTTGTTGGAAATAACGGTGATTTGGGATGTGGATAGTTGATATCGGAAAAGTAACTTTGACAGTTCATGTAGATGGAGTATAAAAATTATGATATTACCATCATGATTACAAGTAGCTGTAGCTTTGATGACATCCATTTATCTTTTTTTTTCATCGGAGAATGTTGGACTTGATTTCCTGCAAAGCCTCCCACCGATCTTCTACAGGTAAACTCTTCCCATTACTGTCACACATGAAAATCAGTGAAAAAATGGGAAAAACAGTGGCACAATCTCGCCCCATCAAGTCTCCCTTTTTTATTCACTGGGTCATAGCCCAAGAACAAATTCAGATTTAAAAACGTCAACTCGTATTTACTACCTTCAATAATGCAGTTATCGAAATATTGACTTACCTGGTAACGAGAAGCAACCAGCCACTCACGGCAATCACTACTATACCATCAAGCGCAAAACTTGACGAAAATCAAAACTTCAGCAATAATTTATTTTACGGGCCTTATCGCAGCAAATCGCGAATTTTCTTCGTGATTGTCAACCTTGAACATTTATCAATGTATTGGAAAATGCCTAATTCCGCTAGTTTACGCCTGCTGCCAGTAGGGTGCGTTGTTGTCCCAAAAAAACGCTCTGGCACAATCTCCCCCCGTTTGACGGTAAGGTTGGTGTATACTATAATGAACCTGTGGCACATGATATTCCTCTGGTAATATTCATACTTGTGAATACCTCATCACACAAACCTCAAGTCATCTCAATTTTCCAACCAGCATGACTCCAACATGTAATTGAAGACCTCGGGGGAAGACTGATCAAGGTCCACTTTTTGTCAAAAATGAGTTACATATCTCAGAAAATACTTTCACTAGTGTAGAATATGATGGATTGGTCGTGGTTGTGGAGTTATGGTCATAGGTCACAATGGAAAGCTCCGACAATGGAGCCTTATGGGCTTTCGAAATTTAAAATGGGATTATCTCAGTTTCACCTGAATTGGACTTTGAATGTCTTCATTGTCCCGTCCTTTCTACCACAACTCAATGTGTATCACCCGAGGCAGATCTGACTAAAAGAGGTACAGAATAGGCTGATCCTGAGCTGGTTGTCAACAATCTGATCCCTTGTCCTTGGGTTCATCCTAAGAAAATCTGCAACCATTCACCCACTCGTGTCACATTATAGTATACTTGTCAGGCGCAAATGAATATAGGACAATTGCTCCTGTGATGCAGACTCCATGGGGTGAAATGAAGGTGAATGATTTGCAAGCGACTTGATATTAATTTCACCTTTGAAGCCTGGTTTCCATATAGGATGTACTACGTATGAGGTATAGGACTACGGTGTCATATATACGCTTTAGAATTGCGACTTCGCCGAGTAATCATCGTCGGCAATCAAAGTCCATTTTGCCCCCGAGCAAAGAGAAGACAAATATGAGTCCGTAATGTGGAGAGCCTCTCCAGAAATAGAAGCCTCAAGAGCATTTCAAAGTTAGGCACGGATTTTGTCATGAGTGACACTAATAACGTTGCATAAACCTGTACCAGGCTTAAACTTGAGGTCTAATACTACCTTTTTGTCATTCTACAGTATATTTGATCAAAATTCTTGTTATGCTTAAGGTTTATGAAGTCGAAAAGGCTCACAAGATCATCCAGGCTCTGCCTTTCCCGCTTCCTAATACCAAATAAATATGCAATATACTCGTAGTTAGACCAATAAATTCAAATGCAAAATCCACCTTACTCCAACGTAATTAAAATGAGCTACCTTTGATAAAACAAGGTTAAACCACCTACTTATCCCGTTAAATGCATATAGCTGACTCTGTACTTAACTTGGAGATTTGAAAATCAAGCAGGTCATGAAAAGCGTGTATTGTAATGAACTACCTGCTTCACCGCATATATTACTTTTCTCTGGGTTGTCGTCCCTATAGCACCGGATCCAGTGTAAATGAAAGGAACGCCAGGCTGTTTTGTGATCGGCGTTCCCATTTTTTGGGAGGAAGCATGGCCACGTAATAAAACGGATGAAAAATATGACGGCGGGTTGGGGGGGGGGGGGCATGAATGCCTGGGGCCTGGTAGGTCTAACACAGGGCAGGATGAAGCCTGGTTGGGCCGGACTGACTGTAGGAGCTGTAGGGTTGTTTTGATTATCTGGAATGAGCGGAATGGTCTGCGAGCGAGTGTTTGAAAAAATGCAACCGAAGAGCGAAATAGGGTGGAAAATCGTTGGAGCGTTTTGGCTCCCTGTGCACTAGAGTTACTGTCATTTCACATTGTCGGTACCGGTTTTTTCGCTAGAAAATGCAGGGTGTACGTGATTAAGTGAGCGATTACAGGACATGACTGCTTTATTATGCCTCCAAGTCATACTTGGTTCATGCAGAATGTATGTAACGTATAAGAAGTTTATAGCATTACAGTGCCGTAGTAATATTTGATACCGTAATTGATGTTACGACCGGAAAAATAGGTAGCATGTAAAAATCATGGGGATATGTAGTCCACCTTTTCGTTGGAGGCCATTACCTGTTATTTGCAGACCCCACATGGGGCTAGGCGAAATGAACACTGATTGGCTCAGTTGGGAGCTTCCACCGATTTTGCCCATTTCATCGTGACATTATTTCAGAGAAAGCCTGCGAAAAACAATGTCTAAACGTCCTCGAAACTTGCTATTTGCGACCGCAACTTTGTGCGCCAATAGTCACGTGTCAGACTCCTTGACTTCCTATACATAAG
Organism: Catajapyx aquilonaris; assembly: GCA_000934665.2. Lineage (NCBI taxonomy): Eukaryota > Metazoa > Arthropoda > Diplura > Dicellurata > Japygidae > Catajapyx > Catajapyx aquilonaris. Next base: position 16,708 of record KZ539233.1, on the reverse strand, counting down.
AACCACAGGCCACGAATTTTATAATACACAAAGAAAGGCAAACCTCAAGCTCTGCGCCAACTGCACTCGGTGCAATGTACAACATAACAAGTTATTATGTTTATGACGTTGCCAGGCTGCTTATAACTTGAGGTTGTACTGTATAGGCCTGCTTAGCGAAACACCGTGCAGGGCACCTCCGAAAAATTTCTAAAGAAAACTCTTCCAACTTTCTAAAGACCTGAGGAACCTCCTAGAAACCTCCCCACCTCAAATTGAATCCCCCCCTCCCATCCCCCTACTGGAATGGATTTCCAACTTCTATCCCAAATGAGTTTCTTGTGATTCATTCCAAAGGCAGGTAACCTCTGAGCCGTCGGAGCAGGGAGTCTCTTATGATCGGGGCTCGTTTGTGCCCCTTTGTGAAAACCTCCCCACCTAATGAGCTGTAGTGTAATGGGTTTGTTTTGTTCGGTCATGAACCCGCTGCCAGTGGTGGACACATCCGCTGCCGGGTTTACGGTCTGCGCATGAAAATTTCAGGGAAACTTGTCAGAATGAATACCGCTCCTCCGGTACACTCAACGTCAGCAGACGCCCACGTTCATCTCAGGCCTGGTCTTGTACACTGCATCGATGAAACCTGGAGGCTTAATTAAAGCAGTTTTTTAATGAGAGAGAAAGAATTGCGTTTCCTTCACCGAGCATGGAGTGTGGGTGGTTCCCACTCGGACGTCTTAACCTCGAGGGCATTATTGTGACGTCGTTGGTTTATATCAGGCAAATGCTTGCTCGTGCATAAGCAGAGTGGTAAGGACCATGATGTGTAGCCTGGGTAGAGAGTATAGATATTCATTTAATTTGACGGGACTGTTCAAATAGGAATTACTGGCATATGATGTATGTACAGTACTGATGAACGTGAATGACATGTGTTGACTTGTTTGTGGGATTGACCCGGGGTGGTGTGACTGAGCATATGTGCATGACTTTTTATTGAATGGTGAAGTTAAACAAGCGCAATGTACTGCATAATGGTGAAGGTAAAAGCGGGATTTGAGAAAACATTTTTCTGACATTTTAAATTGCTCCATAGTAGTAGCCTACTGGCGACATTTCACATAATCAGGAAAACATGCATGTGGAAGTGATCAGGTATTATATTACCTTCCCTGTAAGTGACATTCACAGAATACCAACTCGTAACAAACAAGGTAGTTATTACTTGTGTAATAACACTGTTGACGATCACATGATTATTATCAGACCCAGCGACCTTATAACATTTATTGACCTTTTCCCGCGTTCACTAACGGAAATTTAATTAAAATAATTTCTGCGTATGCATTAGTAGTTACATATCTTTTTACTTTTTCACAATGCATTTTAACAGTCAAGGACTGTACCTTCTGCCATCAGAAAGGTCAGCCCCTAACCGCGATCCACATTTCGTTAGCGAGTTCCTGAAACGTGCCGGAGAACCGCACACCTGAGGGATACTTATATCGTCTTGTTTTTTTTTGTGTGTGTGTGTGCGCGGTGCACCCCCGGTGCGTGCCAGAGTAGCCTTCGAGTGGTCTGCCCAATCCCTCCCTCTAAAACTACCTTGTACATAACGCGATAATCAATAGAGTTAGTGACCTACAAGGCAGTTGGCAAGGCCTCTCCCTGGTAAGGTGGAGCACATTCCTATAGTATAGGGTGACACCTGTCCGACCCTCTTGGGCGAGTTCCATTCTTCGAGCCAGGAAGCATTGCCTTCTACCAAGGTCTCCTTTGCCACTTGCTTTTCTTTTTCTCTCTTTCTCCGTCCGTCCCAAGGATACGTGGCTTTCGCAGTGTGCAATAACATTACGGTGTAATCAGGGTGGGCATTCAATCTGTTGGAAAGCCCAGAAACTTGGAAACTGATGGGATCTGGGAACAATCGGTGCAAGTGGCAGTAGCTGGCCAAAAGCACCAGGAGGGGGGGGGGGGATCCAAAATTGGGATTTTCAAAACCCACGGAAATAGTCGTGTGGAAGATGCAGTTTATAGAGATCATTAGAAAGCAATGTGACGTCACTCACGCAATGCAAACGTTTTTCCCTCCCTGCGATTATCTGCACGCTAAAAATCAGATTGCAATGTCAAACAGCAAGGTCAGATTATTACGTGACAGTATAGCCGTTAAAATAACTAATATCGGTTTTGATGGCTCGTATTGATTGACCTGAATAATAAGAGGTTTAAGTTTAACTTGTAGTGTCACTTTAATCTAGGTTCGACCTGTATAACCCCCCCCCCCTCCCTGTCCGATATTCACCTGGACTCACCCATCAAAATGAGTAGTGCCTGTGCAAACTAGGGCGAGTGATTATGAAAAGCCTCTTTGACTCTTATGTAAGCGAGACATAAGGGTGAAATTGCAGTTTTAGGAGACTTGTTAGATAGTTTTCAACAGTGTTCAAATATTCAGCAACCCCTTCTGTATGGCGGACTCCCCCCTTCCGGACACACTGCGGGCATCCCATCAAAACGCCATTAAAAACCTACACGCACTATAAAAAGTAAACGCATAACCTCCCTAACATTTCCAAAAAATTTCACCACAAAATTTTTCCCTCTCCACAGATTTGCTGCGAATACTAGATTCACGCTATTGTCCAGAACCGTACCCTTTTATTGACCATTTTTGGCCTGTGACGGGCGTCGAAGATGTGTCGGAAATGTCGCTATTGTACTGTATGGACAGAGCTGAGGCCGCGCTAGGGTAGTCAATTTCGGTCCTGACGTCAAGGTTCACCTGTTGCAGGCACCACGACTGGGGTTGATAATAAAGGGAGCCGAATATTCCAAAAAGAGAGGTAGGTAAAACCAAGATAAAAATGAGGCCGAAGCAGAGTGCGTGAAAGGTGGTCAAGAGGGGGGAGGGAGGCTTGAATTTTCACCTGCGCACGCATTAAGGGGGGAGAAACTGCGTTCAATACCCATACGGACCGAGTTGTACCGAAGTGGTATATCCCAGGCCCTTGAGACTGCAGGCAGGGATTAGCCCAAGTCAACTGCGGTTGGCTGCACTGTCCAACGAATAAGGATTTGCAGGGATCCCAGGGTGCTAGGGGGATGGTCGTTCCTGTGAAAGTCGGTCGAACATGCGACCGAGTTTTCGGTGTCTTTTTTTTTCTTTAACTTTTTTTTTTTGAATAGGAAGAGTTGACGGGCGCATTTTCTTCGGAGGTAGGGTTGTTAGTCGACATTGGCGGGGACAAATTGATGAATGCGACCTTTGTTGTCGGGGTTCTTCGTCGAGGGAGGAGGATTTTCAAACGGTTGCGGTCGTTTCAAGTGGGTTGGCATTTATGGCGAGTATTGAAGGTTGCACTATGGAGCAGACGTTTTTATGTCGAAATGATGGTTGAAAATGGTCCGGATTTTTCAAATTCCCTCTCAATGGTATTCGTATCTGTTCGTATCATGAAAGATTTTTAATGGGGAGTTTAATTTATCGTTACAGATGCAATTAGTATAGGCAAACACGATGCTATTGTAGGTTCAGGTAGTTAATATAAAAGTTGTTGAATATCAATTATAAACAAATACAGCTGTATTTCATATGAAAGCGTACATCAGTTTACTGTGACAACTACTAGAATGGAAACTTGAAAATGCGTATAATTATTGAGGAAAAACGGCATATCCCAACCGGAGTTAATTTTGAGATAAACTGCTTTTTGTTGTTGCAGGAGAATAGGATTTTCCATTGCGGACCAATTTTACAAGTGGAATATGATTGTGAGCTTTGGCATATCCCAATTAATTTGGGACTTCAGCACATGAAAGGTAGATGGCAGGAGAGTACAAAAGCACTACAATCTCAAAATCAGAGGTCGATTGGGATACGCCGTTTTTCCTCTGAGCGCCTCAATTTATAATTAGTAAAATCCCACAGCTTTATATAACTAGTGTCTTCCAATGTAAGCCCCTGTAGTGGTTAACGATTTTTTTCTCACTACTGTGCTTATTAAGCAGTTACCTTCCAACAAAATAATACTTTTGGGGGTTATCAAAAATATTAACTTACTTGGTTACATTATGTAGAATTGATGCATTCTTTAACTGGTGCAGCTTACGAAAGAGACCTCATATGCCAGCTGGTCAAAACTGTGGTTTCCATTTAAATATTAACAGCTAATATATTGATAACCTCCAGATCTAGAAGCAACTTATGCGCAACTGCTTAATTACAGCAATTACAAAAAATTGTTAACCACTGTGGACAGTAATTGGGACACTGCATGAAGCTCCTGTCATGTACAATATTAATGTAAATTTGACAGATACAGTGCCGTACCTGCAAAAAATGGTTAAAATTGATGCAACTAACTTGGCCTGCACATGACAAAATAAGCAAACCGTACCTAAAGACCCTGCAACTGACTCCAACTTACAGAACCTGTGTCACATCTGTAAGCGAAATCCCATAAATTGCGCAGGTTTTTATGTGCAGCAATCGGTGGCAGACGGCTTGAATTCAAGGACTTTCCACACCTTCGCTCGACTGGCTGCCATTTGCACTAAAATTCATCGCGTGAAAAGGGCTTGAGAGCAGCTAATTCCATCTGCGGATGGAGTACCGCCTCGAATGGAATCGGGCAAATTACAATGGCACACAACTTCGAACACAGCAGATACAAATGTGACAATCGCGTTTAGAGAGACCCTCACTTGCGGCCTCTGTTGGAGAATGCCTGGCCTTTTCCCCCTTCAACACAATGCCGATGACATAGTCTTTAGGGCCCTTTGTTACCTCTCGATTTGGCTGATGTTCCACTCTCTTGACGGCTGTATGAAACTGATTTTGTTGTTGTTTGTTTCATATTGAACGATCCAGTAAACACGAGGCGTAATGCCAAGGGAAACCCATGGGATTTTTGTGGCAAGCATTTAGCAAATTATTTTCCAATTTTTAGTTGGAATTTCGAACCCGCAACTTTGGAGCCAAAACAAAGCTGTCATCGTTGACCTCCATTTTGAACCACGCTAGCTCAGGGACGGTTCTGGCCAGTGTTCTTCCACATGCTCCGCGGACTCAAAATAAAACCTTCTCCTTCGGATGCAAGCACTTCCTCAATCACCGGCTGTTTTCATATCCCGTTAAGTGCGGAAAATATTTGCGCTGACCTACTTGAGCAGCTGTCAAAAGAAGTTCTAAAACATCTTGCAACCAAAGTCGGCCGTTGTGTGGAATAGAACGGAAGTGTTGATACGAAGAATAATGCCAGGAGCATAGATCTGGAGATAGGAGTGATGTGTCTGAGGTCTCTGGGGCAATGCCGAGAAGGGCACCTGGGCGTCTGCCGTGCCAAAGCATGACATAAGCAGATCAAAATCTAGATATATCAGCCAGTTTGGCTCAAATTCATTTTACTAGTGTTTGTGGTACAGTACATTTAAGCAGAGTAGGTAGTGGGAGGCAATCAAAGATGCTGCTTTTAAAAATTCAACTTGTACATGTCAATAATCTCTCCTAATATTTGTCCTCCAATAGCTCATTTCATGTGACAAATGTTTCAGTTAAATCCACTCTAACTGTCGTGGCTTAAACTTTTTTTAAACATAATTATGCAAGCATGTATTTATGCCACTGAAAATGTCAACTTGATCTCAGTGGCCACAGTGCATTAACCCCTTCCCACCTCCTCATCGTTATCAGTTGATGGCAGGGACTTGTTGTCATGGTTCCAAGCAGACAGGTCGCTATAGTGAAATAGTGATATTTTGAGTGGCCTCTGCAGATAAGGCTACGGCATTTGGGTTGATATCGAGTGACAAAAGCCAACAAATGCTTAATTTAAGGAAATGTCCCACACTTGCATTACAGTGGATTTTAGAGTTTATAACAGGCCGATTAGCAGGCCTGATATTCAAACGAAAGAGAGCAAAGTCGTTTGCCCTATCTGCACTACACAGTAATTAGACAGTCTATAATAAGGCACTCCCTTTAAAAAATCTCAGTTGTCACAGAAGCAACAATGCAATTTCTTTCTGTTACACACTCACAAAGCTCTAGGCACACCTTTGAAATGAGTGCAAGAGTAGGCTACACATTCATCCTTTCAACACATGCTAAGAGCTAAATAATTTCTGGTGGTAAGCACTGTATAGCCAGCACGACTCCATGACTTGTCTCTGTGTTGGACTGGTTTTAGTGCTAATGAAGCAGATTATGCACTTGGAGCCGTGTTTAGAAAATGTCCATTTTCGGCCGCGAAACGGGATGTTGCCACCTGTGCGTAATGCTTCCATGCACCCTTCCTCCCTTGATCGATGTGGGAGCAGGGGAAAGTAGCACGCAGGTCTCCTTTGCGTAAAACATTGGACCATTTCTCACATGTCTTGCGGTCCATTCCCCAAAAAGAGTGTTGCGTTCACTTCAGAGATTTCTTAGTCAGCTCGTGTCACTTCAGCAGGCACCAGTCACAAGAAGGGGATAGGTGGCGTTGCGGTCTACGATTGGCGCACGTGATCAAGCATTCGAAGGTGCCACAGGCTATAGAAACTCTGTTGCTTGCTTATTTCTGGATATGCCGACTACGAAAATTGCTTTTCCGTTTCTTTTGATGGTGCTCATTTTGATCCTCAACACGAATCCTTTCTCGCAGTTTATTGCGTTCCTCCAGACGGATGGGAACACAACGTGAGGACGCTCTGAATCAGTCTTATTAGCCTATATTCCGGAGTGGTCTCGGGTCATTTGAGGAGAGGCTTTCCTTTTTCAACAATCTTGGGGATATCTGGATGCGGAGGCACACATCAAATCGATCAAAGTGTTTGCGTACCTCTTTTTGCTAATCTTGCGGATTTGCTCCACAGTATAATTTTTTATATATTTTTACTCCTTGGCACACGAGGCTTGTTTTTAGAGACACGAACCTTCTCCTTCCATAAAATCAATTGTAGACCTCAACGATTTCTTTTATCGAGTGGCACATTTTGTAGAGCCTGTTTCGATCAAAGGAGTACAGGATAACTATCGGAAAAAACCTGGAGTGGAATTCATATTTGTTTGTGTTCCATATACCCCCTCGTTAAAAGTTCTTCAGTACAGGTGCTTGTTACCACTGAAACCTTTACACAGGCAAGGTTAGTTCAAACTGTATTAAGTTACTAGTTCAAAATTATATAGTCTATCTGTAGAATCGGCACTTTTGAGTGAAACTACCTACAGTAGTTAGATTTGTAAAATTAGGATAACTGTATTGACGCTATACAGTATTTGGACATGCACTTGAGTAATATTTGTCCACAATGAGCGTTGTAGAAAACTCAACCACTGCTAAGTGGAAAACAATTCTATAAATTGGTCAGATTGGTCAGATTTAAGCAAATTTATTCCAGTTACTTAACCTTCTAACTTGAATCTCTTAGATCGCTGACTGTCCCCTTTATAGTCACGGGTTGCTTGTTTGTCAGAATAACCTCTTTTTTTTGTAAAATCGCATTAATAGTGCATGGGGTAACAACAGCAACACTATGACAACGGAAAATATTGTCACCTCTGCCACTTTACCCTTGTCCTGACCGCCGCTTTGACCCCCTCCCCCTCCCCACCCATCCACTACCCTATGGCCCTGGAGATTTCCTGATCCCTCACCCACTTCACAGAGCCCGCGCCTCCCACTCCCATTAACCAATCAGGCCCGTGCGTTGACTGCACTACCGCACACCTAAGCAAAATTCATATGGGGATATTTATTACCAGCTGATTATTCACACCTAGCACAAAGTGGGCGGTTAATTTTCACAATATTCAGGCTCTTTGGCGGCCAACTTTGAACACAGTCAAGGGATGGAGCTTCCTCTCCAGAATCTCTTGGCCGCTTTGTTGCAACCTTTATGTTGTGGTCGAAAACTAGTGGTCGTACCTTAGGGCTATTTGGTCATAGTTGAAAGCATTAGGCACCCCCCCCCCC
>JYFJ02004851.1:0-28879 GCA_000934665.2 Catajapyx aquilonaris | reverse complement strand
AGTGAAAGCCAGCGATGTGTGCAGACGTTGATTTGCTTGCTCCCTCCCCCTACGTTCCTGCCCGGATCTGTGACCACCCCGGATCACATATACGACATACACATTGTAAATAATGTAATATAACTTATGAAGACATAGTAAGCTTAAGTAATAATAAAATTACTGCAACTTATTAGCCCTTTGCACTTCTCTAATTTCACGACACAACAGAGCGAAATTATGAGCTTGGTGAAAAATCTTGGGATCACAATTGATTTGAAGTAAAAGTGTTACATTGTAATATTGTCAATTTAAACTTCAAGCTCATTGTAGTATACATCTGAGGTCACTATAGGGGATTTTGATAAGTCCCCACATAGCAATATCGACTTGGTGGATTGTGTCATGTGACCTTTCAATTGCGCTCCAGAGACGAAACAAAATTGCAGGCTGGTACATAAAAGGTAGTCTTTGTAGAGCTTAATATAATGCCCACTGCAGTGGTTATGGCCTTATTTCCCCATTATGTCACCATTCTTTTGGGGCATTCGCCCCATTGTACCACCCCCATTACATTTTTTTTTTTTTTGAAATGAGGCTATCAATCAGATATCTTTCAGTAGAGGCTTCCCCACATTATATTCTTTTAAAAGTCACATTATCTGATTTTGGAGATTGACGTAACGTTTCGCGAGACTCTTCAGCGCAGACAATCTTGCATTACTCTAATAGTAGGTATCAGATGGTAAATTGTTCCACATTCGCTGCATCAGACACTGTTATAGCAACGTGATAGAAACCTTTTTTTTTCAAGCAACCGCATACCTTCAATGAAAACATGGCTAGTCACTTGCAAAGTGCAGTTGCACAAAAGACTGTGACAGTGAAGGTCCTGCAAGCGCGTACAATATTCATAACTTGGTGTAGCTATCAACCTCACATATACGGAAATACACTTTTAAGGTACAAGTAGAATAACTCACCATGACAGCAACAGTTGCAACATTGTTAGCGATGTCACTATTGGCAGAAAGCGCTGCAGTAATTTTATTATCTCCCAAAAATAATACAAATGACCTGGCGATGATTTCGTTATTTATCAAGAAAGTTCATCACGCCAAGGAGGACTGTTTACTTGTTCTAGCCCACGACTACGCGATACATCCATACGCATCGAATACATTGAAAGAAATTAGCCATTATGGTGGCGTAATGGTCCCTATCCATTGGACCGCATCATCCCCGGTTCCAAGCCCTAACTCTGGTCCTGGAAATTTTGAATATGCCTTTTCCTGGCTGGAACGTAACACGTCAGTGCACCTGACCAACTGTGCCATCATTGTGCTTATGTACCATAAGGACAACTTCGAGCCATTAGTCAAGTACGTGGCCAGCATCGTTCGGATGGACCCCAGAAGAGATATGTTTGTGTACCACAGCCCAGATTCAAACGTCAGCAATGACATGTTGCACAGTGAGTACAACTTCCTGCATCAAATGGGACTCGCTTACGACCACGGTTCCAACTCTTTGATCATAAGTAACAACTGTCATTACTGTGACCATGGTAATGCTAAAGTTGTGCCGAGAGGAAAGTACACACCTGAGCATGGAATCATTCCAGCTGATCTGCAGTTTTTTCCGGCTTTCACCAGAAATTTTCACGGAAGACATCTGAATGGTACATTTCCCATAGCGACTACGCCTGACGAAATGGAATCAAATGTAGCCAACGGTTTACCCGTGCATCCATACGTCAGGGTTTATGGCCCTGTTGCAGACGCTCTCAATTACAATTGGCACATTTATCTGACCCCTACTCTGCCTGGAGAGGATGCTGAACAACAGCTGCCTGACGGAAACTGGACCGGAATGGCTGGAGAACTTATACGGAAGAGAGCTGATTTTTCATCCGGAATGTCCAGAGCTGACATCAACCAAGTGATAGACATCCCGTTCAATTTTTACAAAAGCGCAGTTACATTTGTCCGTCGTAAGCCTCGCCGAGACTTCTCCTGGTTAGCCATCGCTTTGCCATTCACAACCGGCATGTGGGTGATGATCTTTGCATCAGCACTGATTACCAGCTTAATTTTTCTATCACTCTTAAAAACACACGGATCATTCACGAGCACTTTTGCCAGCCGTCCACCAGAGTCAACAACGTTGTACTCTTTTCGTTACATTTTCTCTGCCCTTATTGAGGAGAATCCAAACCTTATGCCGACATCTGATTCGCTTCGAGTGTTAATCATATTCTGGTGGCTATTTTGCGACCTGGTTGTCTGCGCTTATGAGGCCAAGTTCTTTGGCTTCTTGGTGTCCCCACAAATGGAGTCTTTGCCGAACGATTTCAAGGAGATGGTTGACTGGCCTGAGTGGCAGTGGGGTATACTGGGTTGGCTGGCTCCGTATATGTACATGTTCATTGCTGAATCTGAGGTGGAATATCATCATGCTCTGAAACCTAAGCTTCAGAATGGGGGCGATATGAAGTCATGCTTGCTGAAGGCGATTGGTGAGGACTTCAGTTGTATTGGGCTGACCGAGTTGATACACGCCACTTCTTACCTGGAAATCGACTGGGAAGGGATGACTGCTGTGGATATTATGGACGAGACTTCCATAACAATACTGTGCGGATTCGCTTTCCCCAAGTATTCTCCGATCGTCCCAATTTTTGCCAGGATTCAGATGTATGTCCCTGAGGCGGGCTTGTACTTCAAGTATAGGCACGATTTCTATCACGCTTTTTTCACAATGGGTCTGAAGGAAGCCAGGAAGAGCAACAGGTCATTTGCATATTCCATGGCCCTCGCCATTGGCCAAATGAAAGGTTCGTTTGTATTGTTGTGCATGCTGTTGGGGGCAAGCATTGTGGTTTTTGGGGCAGAAATCGTGAATTTTAAATCAAATCGACCTAAGAACAATTCAATAATTTTAAAGCACATCATTGACGAAGAACTGCAGATAAGATGAAGCTGACTTAGTATGGCATTGTGTAGAACATCCAATGTCATTAGCACTGCACTGAAAATATTTGAAAGTGTTCTGGCTCCGTGGAATGTTTTAAATATATAGGCTACGTCATTATTTTAGTTGTTTATTATAATGCTTATCCTCCAGCAACTGCTACTGCTTATAGTATATTTTGCAATATTTTGATGACTTGGAAAGAGTACAGGGTATCTGATGCACAGTGTAGGTGGATTTTTCTTCCTTCTAAGTTACCTTTAGCAGCATATTATTCCTAGAGTGTGATAATGGGATGTAGCCACAATCAAACTCGTGTTTTTTTGTTTGTTGGCTATTTTTGATATGTAATTCTAACTAGAGAAATTGTTAAGAAACTTACCCTGTATCTTTACTGTTCCTGTAACCTGCAATGACACGAGTGTTGTTACATAATTATACTGTATCAATTTTTGATAATTTTTCCAACCCATTCTTACAAAGCACCAGTCGAGTAGGTCATGTCACTGGAAAGTATTTACGTAGACAAGAAATCTTCCAAGTCACTCGAATTAGCGGCACACAAAAGTGAACAGTTATCAGAGCGATGGCCTCTCCACACTTGCATTCTAGTTGCTAGTTATAATTGCATATTATGGAATGCAACATGGAACACAGTATATATATTTCCATTACTGTACTCATCTCACAGAAAAATGTAGTTTTACACAATATGTTAATTAAATTGGAGCATTTATGTGCAGGATGTTAATCTCTTTTTTCCTCTGTCCCTCCTTTCTCCTCCCTCCTAATGTTAGATAATAGATATGTTATCAGTGGATAACCAAAATTTTGACGGGGTGACGTTATTCCATTTCATTTAATCAGGCTAGGAATTGTGCCATTATTCGACATGAAAAGTAACGTAGCCAAAATACAGTCTAAATTATAGGTCACATTGTCATAGATCACTTTGGTCGATGATATTGAATTTAATAATACTGGAGCTCTTGCAGAGCTTTATTTCTCGAATTTCGCCACATCTGTCCGTTATATGAGCACATATTGATACATTTTTGAATGATTGATTGATTTATTGCGCAAGAGATGCCAAATAGTCATTCCTAGCAAAGGAAATGCCCTTTAAAATTGTTCATGCATAGATAAGTGGCTATCAAACATAAAACGTGTAATCAGCACGCACTTATGAAAGCAGTTAATTCGATATCTTTAAATATTGGTTCTCTATAGTAGTACCCTATTACATAGTTCCCATTACTTGGTAATGGAAAAGTTCCGCTTCAATGAGAACCTATGACGTACGTTTCTAATGCGATCAGTTAAAATGACGGATTGCGACACAGAATTATTGACCTAGGAAGTAATAGGGGTGCATTTCTAGCAGAAGAAACGCAGGAAGCAGGAAGTTAGTGTCACAATTCAGTTCAGCACTGACACTAGATATTGCAACAGGTGTGCCCATAAGGTGAAATAACATCATTTCCAATCACGTAAAAACATGCACAAACTAGTGTTATTATTGGCCACGATTGGTCTGTCACTATTCGCCAAAAACGAGGCAGTGATTACGTTTAATTCCTACTACAACCGAGAATATGAGCTGGTGACTTCCTTTGTGGGCATGTTGCATCGTAGAAACGACAATTGCTTGCTCGTGCTGGGATACGATAACTCAACACACCCATCAGCAACTCAGTTGCTGAAGGAAGTGAGTAACTCGGGAGGTATATCAATCCCCATCCAATGGACAGAGGCAACACCTGTTACAAGCCCGAACTCTGGTCCTGGAAATTTTGAGTATTTCTTCTCTTGGCTGGAACGTAACACATCGGTTCGCCTGTCCAACTGTGCCATCATTGTTCTTATGTACCACAAGGACAACTTTGAGCCTCTGATCAAGCACGTGGCCAGCATCGTTCGTCTGGATCCCAGAAGAAACATGTTTGTATACCACAACCCAGATTCAGACGTCAGCAATGATATGTTGCACAGTGAGTACAACTTCCTGCATCAAATGGGACTCGCTTACGACGACGGTTCTAACTCTTTGATCATAAGTAACAACTGTCATTATTGCGATTACGGAAATGCTACAGTTGTCCAAAGAGGAAAGTACACCTCTGAGCACGGAATTATTCCTGATGGTCTGGAATTGTACCCGGATTTTACTCGCAATCTTCATGGTAGATACCTGAACGGATCATTTCCCTTACCTGGCACACCTGATGAGATCAAGTCCAACTTGGAAAGTGGAATGCCTGTGCATCCGTACCTGAGGATGTACCTACCTGCAGGAGAAGCCCTCAATTACGATTGGCGCATGTACCAGACGCCAGTGTGGCCTGGACAAGACGCTGAGACGATGCTACCCGACGGAAATTGGACTGGAATGGCCGGAGAACTGGTGCAGAGAAGAGCTGACATTTCATCTGGAATGTCGAGAGCTGACGTCATCCAAGTCATAGACATCCCAAACAATTTTTACCGGAGCGAGATAAATTTCCTACGTCGCAAGCCTCGCAGGAACTTCTCCTGGTTCGCCATTGCTTTGCCATTTACAACCGGAATGTGGGGTATGATATTTCTAACAGCCTGTTTAACTAGCCTTATTTTTCTGATTCTCTTGAAACTTCACGGACCTATAGGAAGCCCATTTGACAGTGACCCGCCTAGATGGCTCATCCTGTACTCATTTCGTTACATTTTCTCTGCCCTGATTGAGGAAAATCCTAACCTCATACCGACCTCTGATTCGCTCCGAGTACTCATCATTTTCTGGTGGCTCTTTTGTGACCTGATTGTTTGCGCTTACGAAGCCAAGTTCTTTGGCTTTCTAGTCTCTCCTCAGACTGAAACTCTTCCTAGCAATTACAAGGAGCTGGTGACCTGGCCCAAGTGGCAATGGGGGATTTTGGATTGGCTGATGCAGTATATGTACATGTTCATTGCTGAATCTGAGGTGGAATATCACCATATACTGAAGGAACGTTTGCTGAGTGCTGGAGAAATGAAGGATTGCTTGAGTAAGGCTATTTATGAAGACTTCGGTTGTATTGCTGGCACAGAACAACTTCTAGCCATGTCCTATCAGGAAATAGACAAGTTGGGAAGAGAGGCTGTGGATATCATGGATGAAACATCTATAACGATACTGTGTGGATTCGGATTTCCTAAGTATTCACTACTTGTTCCAATTTTTGGACGGCTTCAGATGTACGCCACAGAGGGGTATATTTACGAGAGATTTTTGTATGAATATGTGCAGGCATTTTTTAGAATGGGGTTGACCGATGCCAGAAATAAGAATAAATCGTACGACATATCCATGGCTCTGGGTATAGGTCAAATGAAAGGTTCATTTACATTACTGTGCATATTTTTGGGAGTTAGCATTATGGCTTTTTTTGCAGAAATGGTGCCTCACTCAAAATTCAAATTTTTAAAGGCTTCACGTACACTGTAGTTACATTAGATTATAACTTGCAATATTTTAAAATGTTCACTCTTCATTATTATATTCATTTGTACGCAGAGCCCTACGTCGCATTATAGGCCTACTGTATTTCAGTGACATACAGCCTGCTGGTAAATTAGTGTCACCTTTATTTTGCATTATAGACTTCCCAACAAAACAGAACGTAAAACACAACTTTTTTTTTACTCGTGAGAAAATGGACAAGATAAGAGGGAGAAAAGAGGGACAGGGACAGGGGAAGAGGGAAGACAGGGGAGATGTGGTGGAAGAGATGAAGTGAGGGGGCAGAAAGATATGTAATATTGTAGTTATTGTACTGTATTCTAGTGTAGTAGTGTATTATACGTATTATTGTATTATGTTTCGCAATTTTCTTTTGTAGGGGGTCGGCCAAGCGGCACGAGCCGCAGGCCGATCCTGGAATAAATAAACGCCTACAACAACAACAACAACAACAACAACAACAACATAAGAGTTTTGTTGTAGACTAAATAAAAATAATAAATGGCATGGGTTACCCATATCCGAATTATGCAGTGTCAGTAATCATATTTCACTTGCTCACAATAAGAAGAAATTGACAATGTTTAGACCAAGTCCAGTTTACTTGGTGCTGTGTAAATGATCCCACTTCATTGAACACACCCCCACGCCCACACACACTTGGCCATTTCAAAGTGTTCAAACCAAGAACTGGAATTTTCTAGGCAACAAAGAACAGGTTACATGGCATGGAACAAAATAACAAGCAAATGAGATGTCTCGGTTCACGTAAGGCAGATCAAGTTTAAAAAGTTTTTGTAAGCCACACCTGATGCAATGCGAATGATCAAAAGCCTATATCATCATCTTTTCAGGGAATAGGTCATCTGGAATATATTGAAGGTGAGACATGATTAGCACTTCCAACTGCATCCTTTACAGGGAGTAGAGCCTGTCGCTCATTGACTTGTGCGGAAGCGTGTGCATGTGGTTGGCCACCAGGGAGGTCTACTTCTCTGCGTCCTGACACGGAGATGGAACTCTGACCTTTTCCGCACCAGTTGAAGTACATGTGGATCAGAATGTAGGTCGCAACCTGGATGTCATCGGCCGGCACGTTCCTCTAGTTGAACAGTATCGAGACGTTCGCTGGGGTGAAGGTGCCTTGTAAGGACTCCTGGGAGGCGATCAGGAAGTCGCATTTCCCCGGGGCCGTTATGCCCGAGTCAACTATGGTGCCGCCAGCCGGGTTTCCACCGTCGGTTGAGAAGATCCGCGAGTTACACTGTCGGTTGACCACCATGGCCACCAGCTTGTACGGGCAACGGTCGCCCAAGCCGCTCAGGTAATTGTACAGTTTGTCCAAGTAAAACTTGACCCACTGGACTTCCCTGTACGGACATGTTATACAATTAACTGGTGTCAAAACCCGGTATATATTTTTTATACGCGAGATACAAATTTTTGTAAAGTGACAACTTGCGTAATTGTCCTACAAAATGCACACTTAAAATAAATATTTTCGCGAAAAAGCCATTTTGAAAATTTAACGGTTATTTTTTGTATAACAAAGTAGCATGAGTTCGATTATAAAATTATAGCAAAATTCGGTATATATTATTTTGTATTCAGTCGAAACGAATTTTTTCACAGGGGTGATTTTTGTTTTTATGCAACAACATGCACATTTGAAAAATTAATACAATATCCCGAAAACCCTACTTTTAATATCTAATATTTTTATATTTCCCAAAGGAAATACCGGTTCTGTCATAAAATAATATAAAAACTTGGTATAGGTTCTTGATGATACTCTATGAAAAGTGGTACAGTAAAACTTCTATAAGTCGGACTTCCCTAAGTGGAAGTTCTCTATAAGTCGAAGAAAATGACGAGCTCGGTTGGTCACAATGTAAAATAATAGGAAATAAACTTCCCTAACTCTAATTTGTATAACTCGAAGTGCAGGCAGGGCCTTTCGATGGGATATCAATGCATTTTCAGTCTCCCTGAGTCGAATTTCATGTTGGCGAGGAAGGAAAATCTTCTCATTTCCCAGACGAATGGTCGAGAGTAGGCCACATGTACAGAAAGGCTCAATTTCCTGATCTCCATCCACCAGACGTACCGAAAGTAGTGTTTGACTCGATTATGACAATTGAATCCTTGAACCTAAGAGTAGGCAAATGTCCATAACGGAGTTTTTTTAAACACCAAAACAACGAGAAACATTGTAAGTGTGATAGTGCCAGTTATTTTTAAGTTTTGAAAACCTTTCGTCCCTGGACATAAAGGTAGGCTTCCTTATAGAGTTCTGTGCTTTAAAAAAAGCCAAACTTCTCTAACTCGAATCTTCTATAACTCGAAGTTTTTTCCTGGTCCCATGGAGATTCGACTTATAGAAGTTATACAAGTACTGTATTTTTGCTTTCGTTTAGTGTCTTTCAACATCCTTGCATTACTTCTAAAGTCATATCCGACATAAAAAATAAATGTCAACAACTAATCTGGAAACCTTCCATAATGGTCAACAGAGGGCAAGGGCGAATTAAATGTAAAATGGACCCACTTTCGTGTCCGTCTTCATGAGCTATGGAATGCTTTCAAGAACTTTCAGGTGTGCATATTGTAAGACAATGACGAAAGTTGTCACTTTACAAAAATTTATATCTCACGTATAAAAAATATGAACTCAGTGCCCCGACGTATATGACTTTAAGTATAGGAGTCATTATGTTTGGCCGCCGCATTACGGAGATAATTGGCCGCAAACATGTAGTACAAAATATCCTGTCGGTTAGGCCACCCATCGAACCCTCCCCCAGTCAGAAGGCTCTGGAAGGTCTGCGGTCGGGACTTTGTTGGTTTGTTGCCCACAGGTGGTAAGGCCTCTTTGGCTAGTTACACCAGAAAATTCTATTTAAAAGTCAGAAGGAGCGATTAGGCAAAAATCGCTAAAGAGTGTATCTCAGTAATGAGGCTGCCCAGACATATGACTCCTCTACATAAGTTGATCCTCTGTGGCTAGGAAGGCAGTCATATACGTCGGGGCACTGAGTTCAGATACACCCTGTATATACCGGGTTTTGACATTACTGAATTTTATAACATGTCCGATTGTCCGTCCTTATGAAATAAAAAATAAAAATATAATATTTAAAATGGCTTCTTCGAGAAAATATTTATTTGAAGTGTACATTTTGTAGGACAATTACGGTAAATTACGGTCCACAAGAGATCCTCCCTCTACTTCACTACTAGCATTACCTTTACCAGTGACTGTAATAGGCTACTCCCTATATCAGGGGTTCCCAACCTTTTTGCACCCGCGACCCCCCAAATCACCTAAAATTTCTCCACGGCCCCCTTGCAAAAGTAACATACATAAATTTTTAATGAAGCAGCCAAACAATACAAGAAATATATTTACCAAATATGGTACAATGCCTCTCACGGCCTCTCACGGCTTGGGGGGCCACGACTCCCAGGTTGGGAACCCCTGCCCTATATGGTATGTTAGTAAATAAAAAGTGTGTTTTTTCCCCTCCTAGGGTATGGGTGCCGCCATGGTCCTAGTCAACATGTCAACCTCAGTTTGGTTTGTGATGAACATATAATTTTAGCAGATATACGTAAGATACCAAGTACAGACATCCTAGGCAATAAGAAGGATCTCTACAGTTTGACTATTTCTCTAAGAAACTACAGTAACATAATGGTGACATCCACGCTGAAGTCTACTGTACGCCATACTTCTTTTGCTGTGTTTTCGTTACCAATGGGGTTTGCAGATGTGCTGAGATTGCTAACAAAGACCACTTTTTGCTGGTGTATTACGACGCGACGTCTACCTCGCTCTTTTTGTGTGAAAACTTACAACTTCAAAGATGAATATAATAATACTGAGCCCTAAAAAGATACACAGAAGTGCAAATGTGCCTTTCATGTGCCCTAGAGTTAGGGCCATAGAAAACGTGTACAGAATGTTGTTCTTCCTGGCGTCTTTCAACCCCATCCTGAAAAACGCATTCACAAAATCGTTCAAATACTTGGTGTAAAGACCTGCCTCCGGGATGTACATTTGGATCCTACCAGCCACTGGTCCTATAATAGAATATTTGGGAAAAGACAACCCACAGAGCATGCTTAGAGAGTTGTCATCAACTATCTGAACTGGAACTCTCCCTTCTTTGTCCAGTGCCTGGTATGACATGGCTATCAGCAACTCTGGGATAGCGATGCAGCTGAAGTCTTCTTCAACAGCTCTGGTCAAGCACGTCTTCATGTCTCCACCGTCCTGAAGTTTGGGCCTGATGTCATGATGGTAGTCGACTTCAGAGTCGGAAATGAACAATTCCATGTACGGTTTCAACCAGTCTATAACTCCCCATTGCCAGTTGGACCAATACACCATTTCCCTCAGGCTGTTCGGGAGCGACTCCATCTCCGGAGAGACCAAAAACCCGAAGAATTTGGCCTCATACCCGCACACTATGACGTCGCTGAAGAGCCACAAAAAAGCGATCAAAATTCTCAGCGACGGCACAATTGGGATGGTGTTGGGAGCTTCCTCAATCAGTGCAGAGAAAATTAACCTGAGTGAGTACAGTGCCAGTGATCTAGGAGGTTTACTGTCAAAAGGGCTTCTGACTGACTCCTGCAGCTTCAGCAGGAGAAGGAAAACTATGCTGGTGATAATAGCTGTGATCAAGATGAGCACCCACATGTCCAGAGTGAAAGGAAAGGCGATAGAATACCAGGAGAAGAGACGTCGTGGGATGCGTCGGAAGAAGGTGAGCGAACCGATGTAAAAGTTGTAAGGGATATCAAGTACTCTGAGTATATCGACAGTGGACATCGCAGAACCAAAATCAACTTCTCTGTGCACCAGCTGTCCAGCTATTCCGGTCCAGTTTCCGTCTGGAAGTGCTGTTTCCGAGCTGCCTCCTGGCACTTCAGGCGAAGGGTCGACATGCCAGTCACACTTCAGAGCTTCAGCAAAAGTCCCTAAAATCCTGAGGTAGGGAAACAGAGGCAGGTCGCTCTCCAACAGGAACTTGAATTCGTCAGGAGATCCTCCAATAGGATATGACCCGTTCAGATGCGTCTGATGACCATCGCGAGAAAAGTCAGGATATAGATCCAAACCATCCGGACTTATCCCAGTCTTGATGTCATATCGGCCTCTTTTGATAACATTGGGACTACCCTCATCGCAAAAATGGCAGTTGTTCGCAATGGTGACAGAGTTCCTTGCAGAGTTCGTTTCGTAAAACATGCCCACTTGATACAAGAAGTTGTAATCCTTTCGTAGTATGTCTGATTTCACATCTGAATCTGGACTGAAGTACATGAAGATGTCCTTTCTGGGATCCACCCTGACTACGCTTGCCATATGCTTGATTAGTGGTTCAAAGTTGCCCTTGTGGTACATCAAAACTACGATAGCACAGTTGGTCAAGTGAACAGCAGTACTTCTTTCCAACCAGGAAAAGAAGTACTCGAAATTTCCGGGGCCAGAGTTGGGTTGAGGAACAGGTGTCGATTCTGTCCACTTGAAAGAAGCCACGGTGCCCCACATACTAGTCACTTGTTTCAATAACTTCGAGGCCGATGGCAAAGTCTTGTAGTCGTGTCCAAGTACTAGCAAGCAATCTTCTCTGGTTCGGTGAGCTTCTTGGACCAATGAGGACACCATGCTCTCCTGAATGTAAGTGTCGTTTATTGCATGAAGTGCAATGGCGGCCATGTTGTGTGGTAATTCTGACAGTGTCACAATTGCAATAATGCTAATTGCAGCGTTCATAGTGGGAAATAGATCCTATGGTATACTGCTGGACACTTCTTACTACAGTACTTCCGCACTCATGCCGTGATCTCGCACTGCTGAACACTTCCTTGATGAGTAGTATACAGTCATCATCTACTATTATCGTATCTATAATACGATGAAATTTATACCATTTTCATTACATACAGCTGAAGGGCTCATGCACAAACCTATCTCAACGATTGGCTTGCACAATGTCTTGAATAAGTAATGCAATCTTTCGTAATGCATGATTACCAAGCCGTCATATTTCTGGCTATGAAATGGGAAAAGGTGTAGAATGTTGTCAGTGAAGTATAATGAGCTAGATAATATCAGTTTTTATGCATAATTTATTGGTTGATTCTTGGATTGCATATGCGGCTTCTTCAAAAGTTCATTTTGTTGAATTTCGAGATAAGCAGGAAATGTACATGTCTGCCCACATGCGTAATGGAATGGAACGTCAATCATCAAAATGACCAGTCCCCGGATCAGAACTGGGAGATAAGATTAGCCCGCACCATCCATCATCAATAATGCTACGTCATCGGCTCCTTTTGGAAGCACGTAACAAGATCCAGAGGACATAATACTGTTCCAATACGAGGGAGCCATGACGGATGACGTCATGAAAATGTGTAGGATATGGGTGATAGAACAATGGTATCAAGATATCAGTGAGGCAGTGTCACAAGCGAAATATTGCTTTTTTAATTATTAGTGTTATGCATTCTCGTGCATTCCCTTGGAAGATCTACTGGTTGTAATTTAGGGCCAGATGTATCATCACGAATAACTTATTAAGGGTTTCATGTTTTGGTCTTTTGGACTAGTATTTACAGTAAGTCATCAGTTGATACAACGTGTCCTTAATCATTGGTACCTGGTACATTCTTCCGAATATTATGGTGTGAAACAATTCTTCTGGCATTCAACAGCATGAAGGAGAAATTGCCTGGTTTTTCACGCAGCCACTTCTTTTTAAAAAACTCACCTCCCCTATAGGGTTTTTTCTTGCAATTTCTCAAATTTATAATAATTCTGGATTATTCCTAGAAAATGTTCTAATTTCACAAATTGTGCTCGCCACAAAATGGGAATCCAGCGGAAGCCAAGAGAACCGACCTCGAAAGGCTGATGCGCAACGGTATAATTATTATCAGAGTTATTTTGCAATAATTCAAGCAGAATATTGACGGTGAAATTAAGTACTGTAAACGTTTTTCGGAGGGGGTACAGGTTAAACAAATACAGAAATATACATTTAAATATACATTATATCTTATACGCTGAAAGTGGCTGAAAGTGGGTGGGTGTACGCCACCCTCATGTATTTATTATTTATTAGACTCCTCCTTGGGAGTTGTGCAGCCCCCTCCTCCCATTTTTAAAGGACACAAGTGTCCTGGTTAGAACGAGTATGATGCATAAAATCGTCTAGGAAGAAAAATTGTTCTGCCTTGCATTTTGTCCGGAACAAAATTAATGCCAGTGGAAAACGGGACTCAAAATTGCGTTTTTCTCTTTCTCCCAAACACTTTCATATTATCCGCAAGTTCAAGTTTGTTTAATGTATGCATGCACAAATACCGGTGGAGTCCATTTTTCTTCTTAGTCTTACGTTAGAGAATGAACAAAATGGGGGTTAATTAATTTCTGTGACAATTTCATATTGTGGGGGCAAATGGTAACCCTTGCCCCCCCCCCCCCACTCAAAAAACAGTGGGCGGCGACCTCTCCCACTGCCCCCATGGTTCCGACGTCCCTGCTGGAAACCCAGCAATTTTCCCACTGTTGATTCAACTTTTTATTGCCTAGCCTGAGTGAACTGCCTTCAGTTTTATCCTGACTATCGAGGGCAACCCATGAGCTTTTCATGCCTGTTGTTCGGGCTACTTTACAGGCGTTTCATGGCCCATCGTATACGGTATTGTATACAGGCTGAAGACGTTTGTCGTCCGATCGGTTTTGGAAATAATAAAAAGGTTCTAGGCAATCAGTTGAAGTACCCGCATCATGGATCTTGGCCGCATAGTTACCGAGATAATTAGCATTAAATAAAAAGTGCATCATACCAGCTTATAGGTTTCGGATACTACGTGCGACACTTCCATCGTCTAGGTCTAGGCCATTCCCTGATACACCTAACAGGATCGTAAATTAAAATTAAATTGCTGTTACACCTTAAATAAATGTAAAAGGTAAGGTCGCGTGGAGGGATGCCTACGTGCCAGGATATGTTATACCTTGTGTTTGAAGCACATTACCTCGGTAACTATGCTGCGGAGACCCATGATGTCTAACTTAAAATGATCGCCTCGATCATTTCCCAAACCGATCGGAATACAAACGTCTTCACCCTGTACTGTGAATGAATAATAATACGCGTATTACTCTGGGTATTGCTGCTTTGAAGCTGGCGGGGCGGGTGTGACGTCACGAAACAACTTTAGGCGCCGCCGTACCACGGAC
Source organism: Catajapyx aquilonaris (assembly GCA_000934665.2). Classification (NCBI taxonomy): domain Eukaryota; kingdom Metazoa; phylum Arthropoda; class Diplura; order Dicellurata; family Japygidae; genus Catajapyx; species Catajapyx aquilonaris. Next base: position 14,186 of record JYFJ02004851.1, on the reverse strand, counting down.
GTATACGCCGAGGAATGTTAGACCGTGGACGGTCTAACCGGAAGAAACTAATGTAAACTTGAATGTAAATTACGCGCGTTCAATTATTTCAGTGTCTTCATTTTAGATTTAGCGCTAATAACTCCCGCCATCCGGTGCATGCGCCATCCGCACCATCAAAAACTTGAGAAAATATTCATCTTTAAAAAATAGCAAGAATTCAGTAGAAATTTAAAATGCGTGTAAAAACCTTTAGTGCGAGTAAAATCGGGTAATTCAGCGCCCTCCTGGGATGGTTTCGGACACGTCTGGCAACTCTGCTCTATGTACCCCTGTGACGTCACGGCGTCGTTCTACCCAAGCTCTACCCACCCCGAATAGGGGGGAAAAAGTGAGGCGAGTCTCGGTTGACCACTGTTTCCTTCATGATGCAGGCCATTTTGGGAAAATCCGCGTTCCCTCGGGTGTATCGGGCGTCCGAGTTTCGGCATCTTACCCGTCCCAAGACCGCGTGCCCCACTAGGAATAGGCCCATGCAGTACCTATCGTGGAACCCAACGTGGCAGCAGCTGGAGACCGAACGAGTGTCTGGGAATGCGACCCAGAAAGATTCTTCGGATACGAGTGGGACCAAGAAGGATTCTTCGGGTACGAGTGAGACCAAGAAAGATTCTTCTGGTACAAGTGAGACCGAGAATGATTCTTCTGATACGAGTGATACCGAGAAATATTCTTCTGGTACGAGTGATACCGAGATAGATTCTTCTAGTACAAGTGAGACCGAGACAGATTCTTCTGGTTTGAGTGATTACATGCAAGATTCTTCTGGTCCGCGGACTACAGTCCAGGACATCATCCCTGCGTCCCGGTTGGCCAAGTACGGAAATTATACGTATAAGAAGGAAGAGGTACCCAAGGTTAAGGCCCCATATATTCCCATGCGCGACTTCCGGCCAATCCCAGGAACAAGTGATGTAATATGGCTGCATCCCAGTGTAGATGCGGAGTTCCGAAAGACTCAGGCCATGCCTTCAACCGATGCGTAAGTACCTTACCAACAGCTCTTCTTCCTTATTAATGGCAGTGGAGCTGTAAATATTGTGCATTTCTCCCCTCTACCCATGATTTCTAATATTTCAAACTGACAGGATATTTCCGAAATCACTGTACTTAGCATAAACTTTATATTTTGAGATGTGCTCCTGCTATGGACACTTTGGTTGGGTTATTTGAAGCACTAGGAAAGACAACAACTTTCCTGTCTGAAAAATAATGTACTTTTGATCTTTGTAGAATTGAACACCAAAAAACTAAATTACCTTCAGTTTATTGATTTGCTAACACAGGTTGCTCTGGAGAAGAAAATTGAACCTCAGTTTGATAAGCTGGTCAGAAAAGGACAGTAAATCCAAGTCACTGATGAATAAAAGTGTAATGTATTAGTATAGATATAGGCTTCTAACTGTTTGTAGAAAGCAATATACAATAAGAAAAGTTTCTCGTACCAATTTAATTCCAAGTTCTAACTTGTAAGACTTATTTATTGTCTTTACTTTATGTAAACTGGAAATGTTATAATAATTGTTCTGCGTTGATTATTTAACCACTTCTGGTTTACATATTTTTAGGATGCTCAAAAATGTGAATAGATTGGTGAAGAAATTAGCTAATTCATGTTTTTTTCTCTCATATGATAAATAATGAATTGTGTATGAAATTGCACGTAAGGGAGAATAAGAGAAAAATTTATTGTCAAAAACAAAGGGAAATAGTCACAGGTGAATGAAACTTTTTAATGAAGATTTGAAAGTGAATGACACTGAAAAAGTTTAAAAAGCACTGCTCTATTGCTATGCGGGACCTCATCAAACAATAATGGCAATTTATATATCACAGTATGTGCTGCTTATGGTGTGAATCCACCTTATTAAGTTCGCCCATTTGTGAATTGAATACTGGACACAAACTATAATGTAAAGCAGTTAGGGTCATCTCTCCTTGTTGTCCACCTGACCTCTTCATGTGCGGCCGGTTGCATGATCAATGTCCATGCCCAAGTCATCCATCTGGATTACATGGATCCTCCTCGAGGCTGTGTAAATGGAACCAATGCAATGCTCAATCAGCTCGAATTTATTTAAAATTGGCTTCTGACATGTTCCATAAAATTGAACCACAACATGTTAGGGCTACATCATGTTGTGTTCTAATTGAGGCATTCATTTCATAGAGGTATTCACAATAAGCAGTTAATTCGAACAGTTATTATTTGTAGGTACCTGAAATATTAGATGATAATTTTAAGTGGAATTGGCAAATTTTTAAAGCTGTGTGGAATGGTTTATTGGCACATTCCACCTATCGGTAAACTTATGAGTGCCATATGAGTTCGCAACTATCCTTCTCAAACAGCATTCCAAACTGCGGGTTAACAGAAAACTAGGGTTATTTCTCGTTTTCTGGACGACGATCCACTTTTTTTTTTTATAATGTCAGTTAACCAAAGAACTATCTGACGTCACGTTCAGCCCCGCCTCCACCCGTCTCTTCCCTCTCATGTACCAGAATCTCTCTGCAAGCATGCTACTGCGCATGCTCAGAAAACACGGCAGGTGTGACGTCAGATCGTTCTTGCCCTTAACCCTGGAACCGTGACGTGCCTGAAAATTACAGCAACCGTGACGTGGGGTCTTTTAGGACCCCATCCATATTTTAATTTTTATTAATCTTTATATTATAATGCTTTTCAATGTATTGACTGTATGCAATCATTCTTTGAAGAATGCTTAAAATGATCGCTAATTCAAAATAAACATGCACTTCCTGTTATATACTTTAAAAAATGGCACAAGTTCATTGTAATTATCATTTTAATGCATTTTAATTCCTTTGGGGTCCTAAAAGACCCCACGTCACGGTTCCAGGGTTAAAGCACTGTAGTTTTGTTCCAAAGTTGTGATAACTGACAGGGACAATTCGGTTGGAACCTCGGTTGGAACACTGCTCATACAGTCAATCAAAAGAGAGGGGACCTTGTGAGTTAGAGATTTCTATTTACGTAGAATACCACCAATATACGATCCTTGTGCAGAGAGGATAGTAGTGACTTGACAAATAAAATACGCGACCCAACTAAGTTACGCATTTTATGTATCATAAACTAAGCGACATTATGACAAGATCATTTTTGATTCAAGCAGCTGTATGTAGTTTCTTGGATAAAATGAATTAAACCACACAACTTTCTCCCTTCCCTGAAGACAGGGAGGCTGTCATCTGTAACCGCTAACGGAAAGGTTATTTGCAGCTGCTATGCTACTGTCACTTCAACATCATTCTGACATCGGCTGTGATTGCTACCTGTTGCTACATGTAACGTGCATAATGGAGAATTCGTGTAAACTTGTTTAAACGATGAATCATCATATATGTGCAGTAAAGTCGCTATACAGTATATGACTGTATACTTTTTAGTCAGTATTTTTTGCGCGTGTCCCAAAACATTTGGCGAAATTTGTGTCCGCGGTGTGACAGTCGCGTATTAATTTGTTTGTGACGTCACTACTCTAGTATTCTCTCCCTGCAAGTACAGCAGTTGGGCTTTAAAGTAAATCAACATTACAGCCGCCTATTTGGATCCCCCATTATACTTATGACTTCTTCAAGTATCACACATATTCTCTTATCATAATTATGAATAAGCACACGTCTATTATCTTGGTTTGCAGAGGGCATGTGACTCCGAAATTCCTGAATGAACTGAAGAAATTCAAGATACAACAGGAGTGCAAGCTCGAGCCGATCCCCGAGGTGCCTGAACCTACAAAAAAGAAGGCCAAAGGTCAGACCCAATTGATAACTTTCTATGGCATACTCTAGCTTTCTCCCTAGTAGACAAGATACCGTACAGGGTGGTGATAAGAAGTGGCCAGTTCCTCTTGGACGTATAGGTTTCATGCCATACTTTAGTTTCTCTCCAGGCGATATCGGCTCCATAATAGGGACCATCCATCCGATTATCCCACCATCCAAACACCCAAGGTTTCTATAGTGTATGATCGACTAAGACACACTCATGATGTTATCCATAGCAGAATAACAAAATCTGGTTTGCAATTATCTCGGAAATACCGCCGATATCTCAAACAAAAGAGGGAAAATTCGTTTTTGAAATGCGCAAGAACGTGTGTCTTTGAGGAAGTGTGCATATTTTGCATCACCCTGTATATTGCTGTCACCGACTTTGTGCTTCTGTCGCTTTTATTATTAGCTCATCAAGTCCAGTGGCGGATCTAGACTTCGTTGTTGGGGNCCAAACCAAATAAGCCCGCCGCAGGTGAAAACATTTTAAAACTCTGTAAGCACATAGAAGCAAGTAAAATACAATTGCGACATAGCCATTGTTCTGTTTCTTGCTTCAGCTTGGGGGGGGGGGGGGATCACCCCGATCCCCCCAAAATAGATCCGCCACTGATCAAGTCTGATGGTAGGTTATGCAATGTGACCAGGCTGTCGTAGCTCAAGAATAAGTTATCCGATTATAATTTCAGCATCAAGGAAAAAGAGACGCAATAGAAGAAGAAGAAAACGATGAGATCGCTGCATCCCTCAGGGCCATATGGAAATGCTCCTCAATTGACTGCTATTTCAAATTGGCTGCTGAAGAACGTACGTAACTTGGTCGTTTGTGTGAGTGGGAATAAGACAAAGCAACAATTGAGTTACAAAGGTATTTGACTGCCTGCCTAATTCTATTCCAGGTCCGTTACATCGTGTGTTTGGTGAAGCTGAAGATTGGAAATTATTATCCCTGGTTTGATGGAGGTTCTTACTTAAGGGATTAAACTGATAATACGGTGTTAGAATGTTTTCTGTACCCTTTAATGCATGCATTCATTTTTTTGCAGCCTATTTCGTCCTGAAGTAAAAGAGTGTTATTATGAAAGAATCAAATGCATGGACAACCTTTACTGTATACACTCTGCGTGGCGGCGGTTATTTGGGTAATTGTATTAATGGAGAAACAGGTGTTTTGGTTTCTCAGAAGGGCCCTCAATCCGACTTGTTCCTGACCAATGATCGTAGTCCACATTACAGAACTAAGGAGTCTAAGACTCTAAGGTAAATGATATAGGAAAGGAAGAAAGTGACTGGGAACATTTCGAACTGGAAACTATTCAGGATGTGTTCCAAAACAAACTAGAAGAGACCATTATTTTTTCGTGATTGTTTTTCCACCTGATGATGATAATTATGGTTGCAGGTATTTGTTCCAGGTGGACTGACAACCAAACTTACTCTTTTTACTCCCCTGAATTTTGAAAAAATTTGGATTTTCTAATTTTGCTTGGCCTATAGTGTTGTGAAAACGTCACCTCTGCTGCAAATTTTCACGTTAGCAGGGTCAAAATACAAGCCAAAAGGCGATATTCCGAAGCCACAACACCTGCATCCGGCCGCGGGTGACCGGTCCCCCCGGTCGCCGCGACTGATATCAATGATATCATTGATATAATGATATGTAAATGATTGATTAGACTTGATTCATAAATTGCCACATAAAATTGGTTTCGAAGCTTGTGCGGTGATATTCTACTAGTTCGCGCCACCCTAGAGCTCGCTATAGTCGCGGCGATCGGCAGCCGTACGGGGCTTGCTGATCAGGATGGCTTTGTTGTGTGAGGTACTGTACACGCATGTGCAGGACCATTTCCGCTAAATGCATCGCGTGATTTTTAGAAGCGGGTTGTCTTTGATTTTTTTAAATATATATATATACAGTACTAATTTTGTGGTCGTACTGTACTGTACTCACTCATATAGCCGCTCACAGCCTGTTGGATTTTTATTCACGCTAGTGACCACGGCAGTGACTGACGCTAGACAACGCAGTACAGCAAATTAATCAGAATCTTTGATGTAATGGTACCGTATAATTTTTATGGCATGGTGATCTGTAATAAATCAACGTTATTGAAGATAAGATAAGGGTTTAATTTACCCGGTTACCCCGAGTTACCCAGACATCGGTGCTGGTGGGAATGGGGATCCCAAGAGCAGCGAGTATGGCCAAGAGCTGGTATGGCCCATTTCCACGGTCACCAGCGCAGTGCCACCCTATTCTCTGCCATTTGGATCTCGTGGTCCTTGCAACCTCCCACAAGGCCTTTTAGACCATGTTGTTTGTTGCCCCATTGTTGCTGGTTGCAAAGGGGCCCCCGTATTGTACCGTAATTGGCGTAGCATAAGCCATAATTGAAAGGTGTGGCATATCAGTTGTGTAGTCGAGTATACACACACATTAGATCTGACTTATTTCCACATAATATCACTGCATACCACGGAAACCTTGGAACGTTGTTCTTTATTCCGACGTCCATTTGTCTTATTCATTTTCCTCGATATGGAATGACAACTAGCCTACTGTACATAAATCTGGTGTGGACTTGGCCATAAATCTGCATCTACATTAATTTCATAGCTCCTTATGACAGTCCTATTGATTATAAATCCTCGCTAAATCCAGTGTATACTAAAATAATAAGTATAATAAACCTCTAGAAAATATTTGAATTGGTATATTAACAGTTGCCAGAACAATATTTATTTCAACAGCCAGTAGACATGGCGCCCCCCACTTGCACATCAGGAAGCCGCCATCTTGCAGCTCTGGACCAATAGTCTTTCTCAAATGCAAATGTTTCAACCTGTTAATCACGCATGAATTTTAAATTTTAAACTTTTAATTTTAAGTTAACTGCTGCAGGTTTGATTTATGGTATCAGGATCATGTGTGAACAAGCAGCTTTTAGTTCATTTGGGATATATGACCAAGGATATTACGCAGTTGTTGTTGTTGGGCAGTGCTTCTCCCCAGCGCAGCTGCCATGTGTGTGTGTGTGTGCCAGAGCAGAGCCAGACTGCCAGTCGGTGTCAGTCGAGAGCAGGAGTCAGGACGGCCGGCGTGAGAGTTGCTCTGAGTTGCGCTTCGTAGTTTGCATTATTGTTGCATTGGAAGAAGAGCAGGGGGCGCCCCCAGGGATTAGTCCAGGGGCAGCCAGCAAACCGGACTGGATCTGATACGAACAGGCATCCAGAAGGTACGGGCTTGTAAAATGCAAGTCATGTAAATAATATGGGGCCGCATTATTATTATTATTATTATTATTATTATTATTATTATTATTATTATTATTATTATTATTATTATTATTATTATTATTATTATTAATGCCAATGCGGGTTCAGTTCTGAAGCACATGGGATACAGTAAATTCAATTTGTGCTGATACAACCTGCTCTTGTGTTAGTAATAACTGCCCAGTGTAACAGCAGGTAGCAATTAAGAAGCAACTTGTAATATTGCATAATTGTTGCAGGTAAATTTCCTGAGCTAATTAATTTGACCTCGAATGTGCTGAAGTGATTGGTATTTGTACAAGTGACAATTCCATGCCATTCAACTGATGTGCTGTTTGGTTGGTTGAAATTATCTGAAAAATAAATTCTGAATAAAGTGTGCATGCAAAAGAGGCAATAATAGGTAATAATGGTCTAATTGTGCAGGTTGCTCAATGACAAATGCAAGCTGCACTACTTTCCAGTTTGTCACTGCCATGCTGATGAAAAAAGAATACTGAAAAATGCCCCATGTTTTGACTATTTTGATTCATTGTGTAAAGACTTCTGTTCCCACAATGAAAAATGTAGGCTACAGCCCCCTTTCTACCTATGCAAAGTCTTGGCTGAGAAATGCTTAAAGTGACATGGATCAGGATATACAGGGTTATCCAAAATACATGTCCCACTAATACTGCTACTATAGTTGGCACTGGGCTACTTATTTTTAGGCACTTAGTATTGCACACTTTCCATGGATATCAAAATATTAGCTGCTAATATTAGGTTGTATGACTGTACCCCATTAATTTTAAATCCTCCAAGGGGGTGTGGCCTGTACAAAGTGGGTTCCATCAATGGTGTGACATGTGAGATGCCAATTGTTCCAGTGGCACATTTCTAATCAGGAATGCTCTGAAGTTCAGAGCTTGAATGGATGATTTAGCTTGGTATTATTAGCTGCTAATACTTTTGCTCACCACTCAAAGTAACACTGCCAAAGTAACTGTTAAAAATGAGCAGCTTCTTAGTGCCAACAAATAGCCATATCCTTCAGACAAGTATTTTGGGTCACACTGCACAAATGTTTACAAAGACACATATATCACTCACCTACTAGGTCACTCAATAAAGGAATGCATACGAGCTAACATTTTGTGTCCTTACCAGTATAGGTATGAGCACGATGGACTTCCTTCGAGCGTGCAAGGAAGGCAGGTTGAGTGAAGTAGAGCAGTGTATGGGGTGGAAAGGAGGAGTTCGGCAGTTGTTCCACCTGAGGGATAGCTGGGGCGATGGTGGTCTTCATTGGGCTGCTAAGAAAGGAAGGTCCCTGCTGGTTTCCTACCTATTGCAAGAGGGGTGGCCCATTGATCCAAAGGGCCAGGATGAAAGGACTCCCCTGCACCAAGCAGCTGAGGGAGGCCATCTTTCTACTTGTGAGATACTGATTGAACGAGGGGCCAAGGTGAACACCAGGGATTCTTTTGGAGATGCTGCCATACATCGCGCGGCTTGTGGTGGCTCTGTTGAAGTGGTGGAGCTGCTCCTCCAGTGTGGGGCTCGGCTTGATGACAAGGGCCAGGGGAACTGGACTCCCTTGCATTGCGCTGCATACAAACACCGCCACAATGTGGTCAAATTTCTTGGGTCAAAGGGTGCTGATCCTTTGGTTGTTGGCAGCAATGAAAGGTCTCCCCTGTGCATTGCAGAGGATGCTGGTGATTTGGAAATGGCCCAGACCATGAAAACGGTGAGTCTTGATCACCTGTCACATTGCAATTACAGCAAGTCCTGATAATATTCATTGATCCAAAGCGTCTAATAATAATAATAATAATAATAATAATAATAATAGGGGAGGTGTAGATGGCCGAGATGGTAACGTCTCGGCTTGCTGAGTGAAAGGTCCCAGGTTCGATCCCCGCCTGGGGAACTTTCCTTTCACCTGCGTCAGGAGGGTCTCTGACCTGCACCAAGGAGGTGTCTGGCAACCTAACCTCCTGGGGAACAGCACATGACCCCTTTACCGACATTGCACTTGCACCAACGTTCCCTCCCCCAAAAAATCCCTATATCCTTACCTCATGTCCTTTCATCCTTGCACCAGAGTTAGAAGAAAAAATCTGAAAATTGAAGGAAAAATGGTGGTATCCCTATAAGGACCTATGGCCCTATCATGGGGTAACGTAAAAAATTAATAATAATATAATAATAATAATAATAATAATAATAATAATAATAATAATAATAATAATAATAATAATAATGGATACCCCGTGATAGGCCTCCTTGGGCCTCTTAGGGGATCATCTTTTATATACCCTACTTTAATCATTGCCTGCACTGTGATGGATTTTGATTGTGGGAGGAAAGGCAGGAGAACCCCGAGAAAACCCACGCGAACACAGAGAGAACCCATCGAAACTCTATCCACATAAGTATCCTTCGTCCGACCCGGGGATCGAACTCGGGACCTCAGAGGTGAAAGGCTGTGGCGCTAACCATCAAATAATGATATTTGCTGTTTTTTTAAAATCTTCTAAGTGCTAACTGCTATAGTGACGTTTGACAATTTCAGCCAATTTCAGACATTTTAAGGGGAAGAAGGTTAAATCTTGTAAAGTAACCCAAGACCTACTAGGCCTTCTGCATAAGAATTTGGATACCTTGAAAATTGGCAGCAGGTGTCAGAAAAAACATGATTTATTACCTCTAGAGGTGTGAATATACACAAAGGGGCATCTAGATCTGCAATGACACCAACAATGACTGGTTTTGCACACTCAGGTCATGCATAATAAATGTATTTTATGCATCATGGCAGGCAATTCCACCTACCTATAATCTTTGACCGGAGTGTGCAAAATGCATCACAGTTGATATCATCACAGCACTAGATGTCCCTTTGTGTATTTTAATCCCTTTTGCTGCAATAAATCTCCACTTTCATGAGCAGCAGGGAATTTTTTCCGACCCCTGCTGCCAATTTTCTAGGGGTACAAATTCTTATGAGGAAGAGCTTGTACCATCCAATGTGTTTGGGAATATCTTGATGGTTAGACCACTTGATGACTCCCGGTAATCCACAGGTTAGTTCTCCAGATTTCCTTATGTATTGGAATGAAAATCATGGTACAAATGGAGTTGCAATTACAAAAATCAATTAGACCTTTTTCATCATAGACATTCAAAATGAACCTAATAAGGCTGAGAGGAGATGCACATGCTCTCTGCCATGCTGTACACACTGTACAACAGGGACTTGCAGTGTTGCAGTTGCATGCACATTTTAAATTAAGCTTGTTCACATGCACAAAATTTTTGCACAGCTGTACCAGTCGTACTTTCTCCAAGCCAGTTTGGAGGGTAGATTAGACGATGTGAGAGAGGTAATGGAGAAGAGAGGTTGCACTGCAGTTCTGCTTGGTATGGAGAATCAAGATGGGATGAGCGGACTGCACTTGGCTGCCTGGGGGGGAAGGAAAGGAACTGTTGCCTGCCTTTTAAGTTGCGGGTGGGTTGTGGACCAGAGAAGTGCAGATGGAAAGACAGCACTTCATTATGCTGCTCAGAGTGGACACTACTCAACAGTTGAGTTTTTGTTGAGTCAAGGGGCAAGGGTTGGGAGCAAGGATGCCAATGGCGATTCCTCCATACATTTTGCTTCATTTGGTGGCCACATAGAAACTGTTGACCTCCTGTTGAGGTCTGGGGCAGACATAATGGACGTGGGATACAAACATAGGACCCCACTTCACCAAGCTATGATTGGTGGTAAGCTGCAGCTGGCTGATTATCTTCTGGATAACGGTGCGGACTCGAAGTCTAAAGATGCGTTTGGAATGACAGCATGTCAAGTTGAAGTAGAATGTGGACATCCTCACATTCGCACTTCATTTGAAGTGAGTATGATGACATTTCTGCATGGATTTTTGTTGTTTAACAAGAAGGATTCCTGTTTTTTTCTGCAATCTGAAAGGATCCATTGATGGCCCTTTAATATGAATTACTAGGAGGGTAAACCAAAAAATAACATTCACAACTGTTTTAAATTCTGAAGCTTCATTGCAGAAATTCAAAATGACACATATATATATATGAAAGGACAAGTCTTTCTCTACTCTTTGATCTAGTCACCGGGCACATTGATGCACTTACATAGTTACATCACCAGGATGCTAATTTGTCATGCAACTGCAGAAAAAGTGTCAGCCAGTGGTGGACAGCTCATTTCATTCCTGAATTGTCACTGCTGAAGCCTTGACCGACCAGGTGCTTCTTCATTGGTACAAAGAGATGGTGATTTATATCACTTGGGACCAAGTCAGGGCTGTAAGGTATAGGTGCTGCAGCAGTATGGTATGAAAGCATGCAGATTCCTCTCCTTCGAAAATATTCAAGTCTGCAGCATTGGTCAGGTCAGCCCTTATTACTCAGTCAAAGCATCATCTGGCACCTGGGCTCACCTCAGTGCAACAATTCGCCATAAATGACCATGACTGATGTTGTTCTTCTCCATGGCATAAGGCCTACCTTGTCCTCTTGTAGCTCATGCTGTGATGGAAGATTCAGGTCTGGCGATGGCCCTGATAAATTGACCCCAAGTGAAAATTACAATCTCTTTGGACCTGGCTGGTCAGCACTTCAGCGACAATGAGTGGAGTGAAATTCATCGCTGGCTTCGCAGCCAGCCTGACACTTTTTCTGCAGTTGCATGGAACAATTAGTATCCCAGTGGGATTAGTGCATCAATGTTTACAGTGACTGCATCGAAACTGAGAGAAAGACTTGCCCTTTCATGCGTGTATGTCAGTGAGAGTTACTGTAGTGAAGCTTCAGAATTTAAAAAGTTGTGAATTACTTTTTCATTTGTCCTCATATAAGGTAGCAATTTGTCTCTTTTGCACCAAAGACTAGCGCTTCATTATAACTTGGCTGCATAATTGTGCGTAAGCATGGTAATGTATTTTTGAGGTAGTGCATAACACTTCCTGCTAGACCTTTATGCAAACCTTAGAGAACTAAGTAAGGTTGGCTGAACAAGATTGGGGAATCTAATTTGCAGAAAATGGTGATACACTGTACGCTAGGGATCTTACAATTTCACGTGCAGGGTGCAGACCTGCCTCTTTTTATGACTGAAATATACAGGGTGAAGGGAAACTCGGGTATAATCGCCAGGTAGACTGATAGTATACTCGCAAAACTAATATAGGGATGTCCAATTAGTTTTGGGTGCCTTTGCATAGTTAATGCTTACGGAGCCGTCAAAGTTTCGTGACGTCACATCTGTTCCGCCAGCTTCTGGGAAGCAAAAGTCAGCTCGAGAGCCTCTGAACAATCCAGCTTGGGTTCTTACACATCGTCCATGTGCAATAAGTTATCAAATCCCATCAGAATAAGAATCTGGGTACGACACCCATGCACTTTGTCGTTTTTTGCCTCGTGTTTTACAATGCGGCCCTCTACACTTGAAGGTGCCCTACACATTAACTATGCAACGGAGCCAAAAACTAATTGCACATCGCTATATTAGTTTTGCGAGTACTATCAGTCTACCTGGCGATTGTCCGCGAGTTTCACTTCACCCTGTATGTTTGCACAGGTGGATCGAAGGCGTTTCCTGAAATACTGCAAACATGGCAGACTTGATCGAATAATGAGCCTCGTGCAGCGTGCTGGAGGGATCAGTTCTTTGTTGGCAGAAACAGACAAATCTGGAGACAGTGGACTCATTGTGGCAGCCAAAGGGAAGTGGCCACGTGTAGTTGCTTACCTTGTATGTTCCGGATGGCCAGCAAACCAGACAAGTTGGGAAGGCCAGACTGCTCTTCACTGTAGTGCTGAACGAGGCGATTTGTCATCCTGCATGGTCCTGACTGAAAGTGGAGCTGATGTCAACATTAAGAATCGAGTTGGGAATGTTGCCATACACCTGGCTGTGAAGGCAGGGGATTTGGAGGTGGTGAAACTCCTCCTGAAGTCAGGAGCACATGTGGACAGCCGCGGAGAGAATGACCGGACACCTCTCCATTTTGCTGCCTATTATAACGAGCTCAGATTGGCTTGTCACCTATTGGTAGAGGGAAGCGATCCTCTGATTGAGGACAGAAGAGGGAACATTCCTCTTGAGCTGGCACAGGATGAAGAGATGCATTCTCTTCTCATTAAGGTCAGAGAGGAGGTATTATATTAGGAGGTGGAAGTCAAAAGCAGCTATCTTCTTTTAGACTTTTTTGTTGTTGTTGTTTTTGAGATGGAACTGCCATTAAAATCTTGAAGTAAAGGTGCACCTAGTGAGACAAAGACCCAGGTCGAAATGAGCTATTTTGGACCATAACAAGAGGAGGAAATATGGGAATCCAATTTGCAGGTACACAAATCGAAAGAGAAAAGTGGTGTTTTCTCACATAATGAAATTCGGCAAAGATAGCCACTTTTGACTTGCACCTCCTCATATGTGCAGGTTCATGCATAATAGGGATTTTTTAATGCCTGATTGCACCAACCGAAATTACTGATCCGATGCTCCTAATGGATCATTAGGAGCCCTTTTAACATGTGCTAATAATCTGTTGGGAGCTATAGAATCAATAATTTCGTTGGTGCAATCGGGCATTAGTCTGTTTATTTCTCATGTTTGGTTCTTTGTCTTGCTTTGAAGTAGAAAAAATCTTCACCATAGATCAGTCAGCATAAGAATTCAACTGACTGAGTGTGGCGCACATGATGCAATCCTGGAATGAGAAGTGATGTGTGCGTAAGCACGATGTGATCTGTTGTAGGTTATTTCTGACCCTGACATGGCCATATAGATAACTTCTGATTCCAGTATTGCATCCTGTGGGCCACAGTGATGCACACTCAGTTGCGTTCTTATGTTGACCAATCTATAGAGGCATTTTTATTATGTATTCAGGTAGAAGTGGCACAAGGAATGCTCTTTCATTCTTTTGTTGCAATGTCTATTACTGTTGAGGCAGGCACACACTCCACTCCCTGCTCCCGTTGTGTGTGGACGTGCCTTCCGTGCTCAACCACCCTTCACTCTCGTCTTGACCGTTAACCCGTCCGATTTAACGTGA
>JYFJ02004850.1:0-28900 GCA_000934665.2 Catajapyx aquilonaris | reverse complement strand
CCCCCACTTCACGTCTCCCCCTTTCCATTCCACCCCCCGTCAAAAATCAAGATGTAATATAATTATATCTCTGCTGGTTAATTTAGATTCTGTTTATTACTTTTCTCATTACATTGATATGATTATAAGTTATTCATACATCGGCATAATAAGTGCTGGAAGGAACATCACTTTGTCATCCACTAATATAAAGTCTGTTGCAATTAGATTGCAGGTGATGATGAGTCTTTCGTTCGTCTCTCCTTTGCATGGCGTAGCCATCCTGCCATTGCTACTTCAATGTCTTTGTCTGTCACGTTTATCCCAATTCTAGTTGCATGCATCTTGATGACTGCATCTGAAAATGGCATACGAACATGTTGCTACAAAACCACATTGGTCAGTTTATATGCTTGTCCGCCGGTTGTATGTATCTTACCTTTTTTTTTAAGGCAGTGGCGGCTGATTATTCCAGTCAATGGATTTGCTTATAAGAATAAGAGGCAGGACGACTCTGACGAGCACGAGATGCTTCCAGCCACTACGCCATATCTTGCAGGCTTCGAAATGACGACTGCACTTTTAAACCGCCGCTTGCGCAATACCTCTTCGCTCCCCGCCTTCCCCATCAGAGCATGGAGAACTCTCCATGCTCTAGATGGGGCCAATCCTCACGCATAATTCCATCAGTGGGGAATCCCCTCTAGCGAACTAAAAAAACAGTAACGTCCTGCCCATATCCTTGGGAGCTCCTGACAGTGAGGGCCGTGATAAGTCCAACAGTTCACATCCCTGGGACATCCTATTTTGGACCCAAATGTCCGGGATGTTTCTGGGATGAATGGGACAAAAGTGGGACGTCCCTGGGATGTCTTGTGTTACCTGGGTCGGGACCTTAGAGGTGGAAGGCTGTGTCGCTAACCACTCCGGCATCATGCCGCCCTTACAAAGACCTATTTACAGGGTGTTCCAGAGTTGACGACTCACTCTTTGAAACGCAATTACTTTCGAACGGAATAACATATTTATTTAATGTACGTACCAAAACATCAAGGAAATACTAACTTAAGACCTGTTCTCCATGGTATGGTCAACCACCCCCCCTTCCACGTCGATGCAGGCCTGCAATCGCAAGGCGACGTTGTCTCACACCTTTCGACAGAAGTCAACAGGGATCGCGTTGAATTCCTGTGTGATTATGTCACGCAGATGCTCCAGGGAGCCCATTCGATGGTGGTAAACCTTTTCCTTCAGATAACCCCACAGGCGTCGGACTGATTTTGCTTTTGCTGGAGAACTTTCAGTGCATCTCGGATGCGCTGTTTGTTTTCTGCATTCACAACTGTTCTCCCTTTGCTGGGTTTCTTTTGATCCAAGACACTTCCAGTTTCATCAAACCGTTGGTTTATCCTCGCAACAGTTTTTCAGGTAGGAGCCAGTCCACCGAAAAGGTTTGCCATTTGACGGCACACTTCTGTAACATTTTTTGTCACTGAATACAGTCGAACACACTGGACACGTTTCTCTAACGACAGTCTTGCTTCGGCCTTTTTTGTTGCAAGACCTGGGCATTGCTTAGTACTGTCACCTACATGGAAGATTTTCGCAACCTCCCTTGATGGTTTGGTAGTACTTTAAATAAATATGTTGTTCCGTTCCAAAGTAATTGCGTTTCAAAGAGTGAGTCGTCAACTCTGGAACACCCTGTAGAAAAAGCGACTTCTTTTTTATCCTAGTGAGAGTGGCTGAGTTGAAAAAAAATCTCTGGTTGAAGATTGCACATTTGCAATCTTTTCCCGGTCATTGTGACAATGTTGCAAAATAGTTTAAAAGAAGTCTAAGATGTTATAACTTACTGGATGCCAGGAAGTTATAACCTACAGTGATTTCCAATCATTTTAAAATTTAACAAAATAATGTGTGATGTTTTCATGCATTAGTGCTGACTTCATGATTTTTAAAGATTCTGCCATTATAGCACTGTACATGCAACCAACACAGAATGTTTGTTTACTAACTGTGATATTTAAAATTAATATGTATACAGTGCAATATTAACCTGCCAGCAAAGTATAATACACATAACAAAAAGGTGTATATTTAGAGCTAGATATGGAAATGCCAGTGTCCTGTCAGGTGTGTGATCAGAGAGGAAAAATTAATGACTTCAAATATTAATTTTTACAACTTGGGAACTCAATGGCTAAAATACTGGGTTTAACTTTTCCAAAATATATTCTAGTTGTAACAACCTCCGCTAATAATTATTGTGTAATGCAGCTATGCTGAAATCAATCCTTGACATGGACTTTTTAGATGAATCTGTACTCGGATTTTGTCAACAAAAAGTAATACAAGTCCTTACACAGTAATGTTGTCATTACTACTTGGTCTTGTGTCAATAATGCACAAAGAAAATTTGATACTGTTACATATGATAATGATAATAATACAATAATACATAACAGTACACAATAATACATAACAATACATAATACAATAATACATAACAATACATAATACAATAACACAGAATACAATAATACATAATACAATAATACAATAATACATCATCATCATCATCATCATCATCATCATCATCATCATCATCATCATCATCATTATCATCATCATCATCATCATCTTCATGGCGTTTCCCAACAGATATGGGTTGCCAGCGAATATTAAGGAGGAGGTCCGAAATATCCTCGCATGACCAAATACATATATACAAAAAAAAAAAGCATCTGAAGCCTGGTCAGGTACTCGCAGATAATNGGGGGGGGGCTACAACAGATCGCCGACAGGACAGGCTATGCTGGGATGTTGACTTCGGCAGTGTCCCAGGTGACGTCCACCAACAAGGACACAATAATACATAACAATACATAATACAATAATACATTTAATACAATATATACCGCAATACAATTGTGGTAAATGACAATGCTAGCAGCATACTTCATATGATTGTAGTTTATTATTATTATTATTATTATTATTATTATTATTATTATTATTATTATTATTATTATTAATTTATATTTTTTATGTTACCCCGTGATAAGGCAGAACCTTTTTAGGGGGGTGGCACACCAGCATCAGTTTTCTCTGTATGTTATTCTTTTCTTCATTCACCGGTGCAAGGAGTCAAGGATGTAGGGTAGGGATAGGGATTTTTGGGGAGGGAACATTGGTGCAAGTGCAATGTCGGTAAAGGGGTCATGTGCTGTTCCCCAGGAGGTTAGGTTGCCAGACACCTCCTTGGTGCAGGTCAGAGACCCTCCTGACGCAGGTGAAAGGAAAGTTCCCCAGGCGGGGATCGAACCTGGGGCCTTTCACTCAGCAAGCCGTGACGTTACCATCACGGCCACCACACCTCCCCGTAGTTTATTCATATGCAGGGTGAACATGATGGTAATGGTAGTACAATCATACTCATAACAATGCTTAATGCAGGTTCATTACTTGTCATGCCAGTACCGATTGTATGGAAAAAAATGAAGGAAAATCTCTGCTTGTAGGTATTCAAAATATGCCCACCTGATCCCACCTAAACAGAGATTTCCCCCTTAAAATGAGTTGATTCAACAAGCCCTAGTCGGCCTAGTGTGCATCCCAATAGATGTGACTATTTCAGTAGCAATGTTTTCAGACTGTTCTTATACGAGATACCATTTCTTCGTATTTCAACAGTTACTCATGATTTTTTAAAGATATTATAAATATTACCTGCTAATATTACGTACCGTATCTGATAAATGTACAACGTTAAAGAACTGCAAGTTAGTACAGTGTGCAAAAAAAATGATGGGTTGAACAACTGACTTCAACTGACAATGGGTCACTCACATTGTCTAAAAAAATCTTGAAATTCAGAGCCTGCATGAGTGCTCACTCTCAACCCAGTATAGACGCTAATGATATTTTTGATATGCATAAATCATAAAATAGCTGTTCAAAAGTGGGTGCTTAATATTAAGCAGTTTAGTTCCAAAATACTGTTAACCAGAACAGATACCACAATAATAGGAACACACATACTGTAAATATTAATAAATAAAATGGTGTTATACTGTATACTGTACAGTACCTTATAACACAAGAATAACAATGTTGCAGAGCATCCACATCAGAGGTACAACCCGCTGAAGGATGAATGGGTTTTAATATCTCCCCATCGCACCAAGCGGCCATGGAGTGGACAGAAAGAACTGAGCACATTAAAGGACAAATCGAAAACCTCGCCACTGGGTCCAACTGCCCCTTCAGTCAACCCTCTCTGCCCTGGAGCAACCCGCGCCAATGGGGAAGTGAACCCAAACTACACGTCCACCTTTGTGTTTGACAACGATTTCCCTGCTATGATGCCTGACACCCCAGAGCCACCTGACACTGGAAGCCAATCCCAACTGTTCTGCACTAGGGCTGCCCAGGGACGTTGCCGTGTTCTTTGCTTCCACCCTGACCCATCCAAGACAATATCACGCATGACACTCCAGGAGGTAACACGTGTTGTGGACCTCTGGGTGGAAGAAACACGCCTTTTGCAGAATCACCAATGGGTACAGATTTTTGAGAATCGGGGGGCGGCCATGGGGTGTTCAAACCCCCACCCCCACTGCCAAATATGGGCTTCCAATTTCATCCCAAATGAGGCTCGAATCAAGAATGAAACACAGCTCAAATACTACAAGAAATATGGCAGTCCTATGCTCAAAGATTATGCCAAAGAAGAGCTAGTCAAGAAGGAACGGGTGGTGATTTCAAATGATCACTGGGTGGTCTTGGTTCCTTTCTGGGCAGTCTGGCCATTTGAAACAATGGTTTTGCCTCTCCATGGAAATATACGTCGCATTACAGACATGAACCTAGAAGAACATGAAGCACTGGCTGATGTCATGAAGCGCCTCACAATCAAATACGATAACCTGTTCGAGACTGATTTTCCATACTCAATGGGATGGCATGGTAAGTTTATAATTGTGAGCTGGATTTACAAAGAGAAGGTGTAGCAATTTAGGATTGTTTTTTGGTGTAGTTCTGGACTTCACCCCTTGATTTGACATAAATAACCTTTTCCTCCCCCTGTGTGAGACTCAAGCCCTCTAACTCGAATCTTCTATAACTTGGAAGTTTTTTTATGGTCCCACGGAGATTCGACTTATAGAAGTTTTACTGTATATGCTTTTCCTCGAGACAGCCACCTCACTTGTGTGAAGAAGCAAAAACTTATGAAGACTCCCAGGTCATCACACATAATGTTGAACAGGCTGGATTTCAGAGGCCACAGCCTCTCATAATACAGCCTGGTGCAGAACTTTTTTAAGAGAGGAAGGCATTTTTTAAGGGCTAGGGCTTGCCTGCTGTGGAGGACACAGTGACTCTTGTTGCACTTCTTGGATGTTGTTAAAATTCTGATGATAGCTCCGGCAGTCTCACCAGTCATTGCCTTTGCTCCAGCTGTGCATACTCTCGTACATTGATGCAGTTGTTCCATGAAATGCCATTTGCGGTGAATAATTCGCCCAATAAACAAAAAATTTAGGTGCTGTTTGGTTCAAGGCTCAGTTCAAGGGCAGGTGGACAAGTGACCTTTTTTTTTAAGTATCCTGTTGTTCTTAGTGTTTTCAGGAGCCCCATGGGCTCCGCGGAGTACAGTTTGGGAACCACTGGACTAGACCAAAGTATATAAAATCAAATAAATTCGAGTGTGTTTAGCTAGGGTGTAGAAATAAAAAAGTTTATGATATACTGTAAAACTTCCATAAGTCGAAGTTCTCTATAATAAGTCGAAGAAAATGATGAGCTTGGTTGGTCACAATGTAAAAGAATAGGAAATAGGAAACTTCCCTAACTGGAATTTCTATAACTCGAAGTGCTGGCAGGGCCTTACCATGGGATATCAATGCATTTTCAGTCTCCCTAAGTCGAAGTTCATGTTGGCGAGTATGGAAACTTTTCTAATTTCCCAGCCAAAGGGTCGAGAGTAGGCCACATGTACAGAAAGGCTCAATTTCCTGATATCCGTCTACCAGAGGTACCAAAAGAAGTGTTTGAGTCGATTGTGACAATTGAATCCTTGAATCTAAGAGTAGGCAAATGTCCATAACTGAGATTATTATTTTTTACAATAAAACAATGAGGAACATTGTAAGTATGATAGTGACAATTATATTTAAGTTTTGAACACCTTTCGTCGCTGGATATAAAGGTGGGCTTCCTTATAGAGTTCTGAACTTTAAAAATTCCAAACTTCTCTGACTCGAATCTTCTATAAATCGAAGTTTTTTTCCAGTCCCATGGAGATTCGACTTACAGAAGTTTTACTGTACCTACAAGGGTTAATATTCAATTCAGTGCACTCATAGGGAAATGCATTTTACAGGCGCACCAACAGGAAAATCCTTGGATGATGATGTGTCACATTGGGTATTCCATGGAATGTACTTCCCTCCATTGTTACGATCAGCCACAGTTAAAAAATTTATGGTTGGGTAAGTCCTATAATTATGCAACGTTGATCACATTATTCTCATGCATCGTTACATGTTACTATACTTACTAGGTACGAATTGCTGGCACAAGCTCAGCGCGACCTGACAGCAGAACAAGCAGCTGAAAGACTGAGGCAAATGTCTGATGTGCATTACACATGCACATGCCTTGACTGAAGTTTAATGTTCCAGGTGAAGCACTAATTAGATTTGACATATCATTTGAAATTTACACAATTCCAATGACACTTTAAAAATGTACTATGATTTTATGGATGTTAATACAATGGAAAGTTTGGGTTTACAGATTCTCCCCATGCATACAACCCACCTGCAATATCCTTAACAATTGCATTGGGAACTATGTCACGTATCATGCGCACTGCCTGCTGGGAATCATTTCCACACCGACACACAACATAAACATTTCTACCTGACAGACTCTTCAGACGCTTTTCAGCTTCAGTGTTGTTAGGCAATACAGCCATTGGTATGTTCACTGCCTGAGGAAAAGAACACATGGCAAACTCCTCTGCAGGTCAGACATCCAGTAGCAGGTGAGACTCCATCAACTATGCGCTTGTACTCCAGTGCACTGATGCGACTTGATGCTTCTAGTGGTTTCGTCAAGGCACATTCAGGTACATAGTCAACCAGTTCTTGCATAGAAGGTGTATCACCACACACATCACAGTCAGTACGCCGGGGATGTAGTTTTATAGTACGGAAATTTCCATCTAATGCATCATAGAGAAGCATCCTCTTTGAGTAAGTTCCTGGCAGTCCGCAAATTATTTTTATTTCACATTTCCTGAAGCGTGCCAATGACACCTGGAACTAAAAAAGGAGGTAAGTTATTTCCTCAAGTTGTTCCAGTGCAGAAATATCACTTGATAAGGGTAGAGACATTGAACCACACAGATTTTTTTCAGTGACTCTAAAATGCTCCGCATGATTTCCATTTTCTCCGGCTAAATTTTATTTATAGGTGAAGTCAGTCTGTCAGAGTAGATGGAGCTTGTGGAGTGAATTATACTATGATAATATGGGAGTGTGGGATGCATCTCATCATTATTATTGTTCACACAATAATATAATGATGACCAATTGGATTAGACAGTGGACAGAGAACCCTTCCCTCCTATCAGAGGATCAGGCTGGTTTTAGACCGAGCTGATCATGTACAGATCATATATTCACACTGCAAACAATAATATTATGAGCACGTATATAAGTAAACCAAAAAGTAAGCTGTACCCCCGCGAGCATAAAGATGGAGACGGCAGGCCCTTTTTTGACATTTCTTTATCCAACTCAAATTAATGAACTATTTTTGGACTGAGTTAGCTGCATCAGGCGTGTGTTCGTGTATTTATGACAGTATATTTGATACCGTAATTGCTGAGATTGGCCGAGCAGCCTGCCGAAGGTGAGGGCCTGCCGTCTCCATCTTTATGCTCGCGGGTGTACATAGTATTTATAGATATCGCCAAGGCATTTGATTCGGTACCCCACCTCCAGTTATTCGAAAAACTAAAAGTGACCATTCCAGCTCCTAAACTGATAAAATTAATAGAGAAAATTTACAATAAAGCACAAATATGTATTGAAGAGGTGGACCTCCCAGAAAAACCGATAAGAAAGGGGATCCTACAAGGCGACCCGCTTTCACCACTTTTATTCAATATACAGTACCTAAATATTTAAGTGAGCTTGGGACAAGATTGTCAAACTCAGGTGCACTGGGAGTAAATTTAGGCCCAAACACAAAGGATATTAATTTCTTCAATTCACGGCCGACAGCATTAATGGCTGACCATATCGTTCATTTGCAAAAATAAGTATTAGTTTAGTAACGACCTATTTTAATCAGAAGGTTTAACTATACACTCAAGCAAAACCAAAATGATGGTGTGCTGTCATGGGGGACACGTAGCAAGGTCATATCCGGTCAGATCATTTGTTCATCCAAGAAGAAATAATAAGCTTGGTAGAGGATTGTAAATTCCTAGGGTGCTGTTTGCGGCATCGACCAAGTTCAACAAGCACCAATGCTGACGAGAGTGAAGGACCCTGTTTCAGCGGAGTCCCAAGTGGTCTTAACAGAATTGGACATAAGTAGAATAAAAGTCGCAATGCGTACATATTTCATACGAAAGTAGCCCCAATTGTATTATACAATCCTCATCTGTGGGCACTAAATTATTGGCAAGTTCAGGACCAGGTCCAACTTCATTTGATAAAATATTATGGTACTTGAGATTAACAAAAAATACACCTATTTGCCATATTAGGCTACATCACTTAAGGCGGCATGGCGGTGTAGTCAAGGTCGACCAGTTAAAAAAAAATGCACTATCTGGTGGCTATACCAGCATGCCGGTCTAAGCGACATATGCCGGTATAAGGCGAGGTTTTCTTAAACACAGCATTATCACGGTCTCTGAGAAAATTATTATTACTCAAATGAATGCATAATACCATGTTCTACATTACGGATACAGGCCAGGACACTTCTATTGCCTGACACATCCCATAAGAGCGTTCGTTAAGTTTTTTCATGGCAACATTTTCATATAAAAGTGCAAAGGTGCAAGAAGGGAAGAATACGTACCAGGATATTTCATATGTTGGGTTTGGATTTTATTATCTGAGTAACAAGGATTCTCAGACAAATTGATACCACTACACAAAGTGATCCTCTGATTGCCAACGAGATCTGAGACCATTGAACTATTGAGCAAAACAAAGGACAGAAGAAATTTCCCTTGAACCTTTGTAACTTTTGACACTTCGGAAAACTCCAATTTGGGAGTTTTCCGAAGTGTCAAAAGCCGCAAATGAGTATTAATGTATTTAATATTAATATTATTATAATAAATTAATACTTATTTGCGGCTTGTTGGCACTTCGGAAAACTCCCAAATTGAAGTTTTCCGAAGTGCCAGAAAGCTGCAAATAAGTATTTATTTATTTCTCGCAAAGAACGACGATGTCAGCAAATTCCTCTGGCGTGGTTCTCAAGGTTGTTATTCGGCATATTTTCACGCATTTCATAATTAAATCAGCCTAACAGTTGGTCGGCACTCGGCAGTACTCCAATTTCCAGTTTTTATAGCCCTTTTATGGAAATTAATTCCGGGACTTCTAGACAAGTAAAATTGTTCCAGACACATTCATAACCTTTTCCCAGAACTGGTAAGTAGAACATTACTGTTATTATTTGTAAAATAGTATGTTGTGCGTATCTTCAGAGTACGCGTAAGCCGAAATCTGTGTGGTTCAGACCTATCTGGTAGCGAAGGGGTTAATGGATTAGCTGCGAGTCACAGGTAGAGCATTTTGTTGTTATCTTCGATATGGACACCAGTTCTGGAATATTTCCCTGGGGAGGTCGGTTAGCTGACTGTCCAAATGTGTGTGGAGAACGCGTGTCATTGATGTTTGGGACCGATTGGTTTTATTCATCCCACAAAGACAAAGGACTGGTGTCAACAACTATCAACAATGGTAACTCATGGAAAAGCCTACGAGAGACACCCTCCTGTACAAGTTTCCATGGAAAATCAGTCCCACAATAATGGGAGTAAACACTGTCAACAAAAGGACTCCGTTCACTCCTTTTGTTGTCTTTTACGTTGGGATAGTTGTGACTGGTTGTGGCCTAAATCACTGTGCCATCATGCCACACATAGAGTATGTTGCTAAACTCAGCAGCTGCATAAGTGAAATAAACAAGTAGCAATAAAATAATAAAATAACAATAAGCAATTAACCAATGGGAGAGCTCAGCAGTGCTGACAGCACTGAGTTTAGCAGCGTATACTCATAAAATTCTCTAGTAGTAACAAATTGTTGTGTCTTTTGTTTATTGTTGCCTCATGATAAGCACGATTTTAACCCCACGTCGCTTGTTGATGATAACCCAAGCAAATTGAGTTGGCATGTGCCACTTGGGTGTATACAGTCGTGTGTACTGACTGTAATGTCTATAATGGTTGCCCTCAGCTGCTTATTAATCATCATTCATAAATAGTTCTACTAGTATAGTTAACGAAAATGTTAAGTTGCTTATGTTTGGTTTAAAATAAGCACCTGGACCTGAAATGGTGTGAATTTTTAAGTGTAAGGTATTGCCTTTCTACCTTTCTGACACTTGAGGTCAATGGTTGGATTCATTTACCCGACCACATCAGGTCCAAAGGATGGACCCATTTGACGTAATAGGGGAAGGGGTCCATATTTCGACCATGATCCTAATTCCGAACCACCATGGTGTAACGTGTTGGTGTTGCAAATTGCCAGTGACAGTGGTAAAATGTCAAGGCGGAATTGGGGAGCTGGCAGCACTGATGCGAACATCCGTTGCATTGTGCAACCTTTGACACCAGTTTCTTTATAAACATATGGTGGACTGCAGCGCATGTTATTATTGGCCATAATTTCCCAGCAATATTAAGCTATGTTATTCAATAATTTATTTTAACCCATGATGTTGCAACATAAGCGCTTACACTGCTTATTTGCCTGTTTTAAAGTATCGACATCATGCTGCAACTTGTCTACGTAAACCAGCAGCCACAGTCACAGAAAACGTTTGTGCATCTTTACTACCTGCTGTTAAAACGTTCTAGTATGATTGTATTGGTCAAGTCATTATTCAACGGCATAGAAATCTACTCTAAGGAAGAGGTTGCCGCGCTGCCGCTAAGAAACTTCTTTATTTTTATTGCCGTAACATGGTTTTGAGAGACGTGAAATTAGCTCCAGTGAGTGCATGAATCATGTGATCAGACCAGCCTCTCAGTTGTCTCATGAAACTAATATTACGAGCGTAATAGTTGGCAATTAACATACAGTCTGTATCCCAGGAGATACATTGCCAATTCAAGGGTACAAAAACACTCCTCGACCGTGGGTAGCCCCAGTTGTTTCTCAAAGGGCCATTTCCCGGGTGTGCCGGATCTTGATGAAACTGAACATGCTAATATAAAGGACAATAATATATGACAACCAAAAATGAAATTAATATTTCTGGCGGAGGCCCATATTAATTTTGCAAAAGTTATTATGACGTCTTAACCTGTTGAATAGGCTACTGGGTTTTCTTTTCAATTGCAATGTCCACGGCCGGAGTTTCCCCCCCCCNCCCCCCCCCCCCCCCCCCTATTTCGGAAATGTGATTAGTCTACGACCCGAGGTGAGGTGACAATGGGGTAGCCCTTAAGTAAGACCGTAGCATAGATTTCAACAA
The DNA here is from genome assembly GCA_000934665.2 of Catajapyx aquilonaris. Lineage (NCBI taxonomy): Eukaryota > Metazoa > Arthropoda > Diplura > Dicellurata > Japygidae > Catajapyx > Catajapyx aquilonaris. Next base: position 17,170 of record JYFJ02004850.1, on the reverse strand, counting down.
TGAATTTTTTCATCATCATCATCATCATCATCATCATCATCATCATCATCATCATCATCTTCATCATCATCTTCATCATCATCTTCTTCTTCTTCTTCTTCTTCTTCTGTATACACTATACAGTATAGTTTAATCAAAATAATGAAAAATATTACCAATAGATTTTCAGTTTCTCTCCTATAAACAGTCTGCTAAAAGTTTCTTCGTTTACGAGACGTCATATTGACATTTTTTCGGACTTTACTTTTTAATCTTATTTTTTGGCGACGCACGGATAATGTGGAGTACAGCGTATTGTACTGTACCTCCACAAAAACCCGAAAGAGTTCGTAAACTATAAAACAAAATTAGTAAGAAAATAAATGAATACCCATTTCAGTTGACCTGGAGCTTAAGTATTAGTATGCCTACATGTCGCACCTGCTTGACGCAAATGAGAAAGAGAGAGAGAAAAAAGGACCCACATGGGATTCGAACCCGGATTCACCACAACGGATGGGATGGCATGGCATGGCGCGGGAGCGGGACAAAACTAAACAGAAAAAAAAACTAATAGGTAAAATAAATCAATGATAAAATAAATAAAAAAATAAAAAATAAAAAAGGTAGTGCGAGACGGATTTGAACCGCCGACTTGAGATGGCCCCCCCCACCTGACTTGCTTCGGGCGCTCAGCTAGCGCTATGCAATGACAAGCTGGAAGAATTAAGGCCTCACGCTCTAACCAACTGAGCTATCGCACTACCGTCCTGTGGGGCCTCTCCTTTTGAGGTGCTTTATACCCAATACCCCTCCATCACGTGACCACTGACGTCATGGGACGTCACCAGGGGGGGTGAGGAAGAGGGTTGGGCCTGTGGTTGGGCCAATCGGGTGATCGGGGCCAATCGGTTTCGTTCTGTTTGCAAGTATGGCGGCTCATGAGGTATTGTGGAGAGCCACGTGGTGAGCCCTGCTGGTCGCCTCTCTCGCCCCTTCTCTGCCCTGCCCCCGGGGCGGGAGGTCGAAGGAAGTGGGGCCTCCATCGCAATGCTGGTATGCTGGTGTTTGCTGGTCTTGCTGGTTTCAAAACCCCTCCAGTCAGGCCCATAAGCACGGGGAAGTATAAAAAGATTATCGTCTCCGGACAACTTGTATGAGTGTGTACCTGTCTTCAATAAGCTGTGGGACAGGATGTAGTTGTTTTTACTGTAACTGTGGGGACATTTTCCCCACTTGCGGGGACATTTACTGTCTCCGCAAGAAAATTGTGGGTGTGCTTTTGCAGTTATTTCCAGTTGCAGGGTTTTAGAAAAGTCCATTTTTCTCAGCCTAGGTTACGTAGGGTAAGGTAGGTTAGGTTAGGGTGGGTCAGATCAGTTTACACTAGCTTTGAAAAGTTGCCTTTTTCGCGTCCCCACACCTTATTCATCCAAGGGACGGTATGTGTGTGTGTGTGTGTGTGTGTTTTTGAAAGGTAACAGTTATGATAATCAAAATTGAAGTCATTTCGGGCTGAGGCCCATGTTTTCAAAAGTTATGACGTGTTAACTGCCAAAAATAATACATTTTTATGCACAATGGGATTACATTAGCGCCCGCATATATAATCACATTGAAGTATGTAATCAGTTTTATTGTACCAAATTTCACATTATTTAACTGTCACCCAATTTATTTACACATACACAGCTAGTTCACTTTTTAATGAATGGTTTATAAACTGCTGTATAAACACTATACAGAACCACCTAAGTGTCCTGCTGCATAACCACTATAATATAAACAATTCATTAAAACGTGAACTGTGTATGTGTAAATAATATTACTATGTTGCTGCAGCTGTTCTTCCTGGCCCTAAATAAGCCTCCAATAATGCACCAACCTAGTGTATGACTTTAAAGTACAGGTACGTGGAGTTCTCACAAGCTTTCACTTCACTTCAACTACATGTAAAAGAGCATGTCTCTTTTTTGCATCAAAAATTGTCTCAAAGTAATGACTAATTACTTATAAATATTTAAAATGTGGAAAGATGTTACCAGGAGAGGAGGCAGGAATTCAGGAATGTATTTTATATTAACTTGCACTCCCCCCAAAAGGGTTATGCTCTCGAAAGGGGCTTCATAATAAATAATAAATAAATATTAACAGGCACTATTTCAATAAATTTAAATATGGCCTCAATAATTTTTCCAATATTGTGTCAGTTACAGTGGAATTATCCTGGAACAAAATCAATGCGAAGTTGTACACATAAAAGCTGAATTGTGATTGTGTAGTACGGACTCCAAGGTTTTGGTCAGGTTATTAGGAGGACCACTCCTTCTGATGTCCTGGACATTCACGTAATTGCAAAAAGAGACTTTGCGACCCTCCTTGTGACCAATCTAACCAGGAACCATTTTTGTGTAATTCGGAATGAAGCTATAGGACGGGGGTATTTTTGAATATTTTCTGTTCAACTCTGAGTAGAATGTCTAGATCAAGAAGTTCTCCATAATTTAAACTACTCCTAATAATAATAATATAATAATCCGGGTAGTGCTTGACCTCATCAGAGGTATATAGCACAGACCTTTATTATGACCTGTACATTTATTGGAACCTTTTTACGTAACACCCGGGCCCATGGGCAGGATGACAGGAGGGGATGTGCAAAGTGCAGTGCAATGTCGTTGGTGTGGTCATTTTGTGAACTCCCCGGGTGGATTAGTCTATGGCAGTGGTTCCCAAACGTTTTTTGGTCATGGCCCACATCAGATAGGGAAAATATCTCGCGGCCCACCTAATGAGCCATTTACACCTCGTCACCTCCCTTATTGAGAGCTGCAAAAATCATGCTACAGAATATATGTATTTTTTTTACGTACTGTGCTCTTGCTCCTCATTTTGCAAGATCGTTATTTCATAGTTTAAAAAAAAATTAAAGCTCGCGGCCCACTTGGAGGAGCCTCGCGGCCCACAGTTTGGGAACCACTGGTCTATGGAAATTCCACCCGAGGCAAAGCCAGAGATGGCCCAACTCTGCACGAGATGAAGGGGGGAACCCCAGGCTGGGATCGAACCCGGGACCTTAACATCCGTGGGCTCATACGTTACCGCAGCGCCACTCCACCTCCCTTGCTCCTAATAATTTACTATGTAATTTATGCATTGGAATCGATAATAATAATGAAACGGGCCCACGCCCAAAATGAAGATAATGGTTGAAGATACTGGTCTGAATGGACATAATCGAATAATATGATTACCCTATGCCCTTATTCCCATCGAATACCGAAGCAGGTTGGCATAGTGGATAAGGTGTCCGACTGCTAATCGGGAGGTCCTGGGTTCGAATCCCGGGGCCGGCAACTCTGACCGTGGTTTTCTGTGGTCTCCCACGGTCCTTCGAGGAAAATTCCGGAGTTGCTTCCGTAATTAATAGGCCACAGCCGCTTCCTTCCATCCCTATCCTATCCCAAAGAGCACAGTAAAATGAAAAGCAAAGAGTTCCAGGCAAAACAAACTTCCCCCCTAAAGACCCGATGGCTGATAACGGGTATGAATTATTATTATTCCCATCGAATCCCATAAAAAGAAATAATGTTGAGAAAATAGATCAAATCCGGAAATTAAATAGACTCTTATCACTTTCATAAAGGAAGCACGAGGTGACTTGTGATGAGGTCTAAAGGTAATGTAGGACTAGCAGGTTACCGGTGTTGCCCGGGTATGTTGGGGTGCTGGTAAAGGTAGGGGTACTGTACAATCATATACTATGCTATAACCGAAATCTGTCACTATCTGTGATAGATTACCTGCTTCAATTATAGCGTAGTGAATTTTGTTTTCAGCACTGTGAGTAATTTTGGTAAATATTGCATTTTTTGTATTAATTTGTCTCTTGAAGTCTACTTTCAAATCCCACAAAATTCCGGAATGACCATACGAAACGAACTCACATGAGGTGGCCAATTGGCGTAAGTGGCAGATGCGTTGAATGTACGGCGATGGGACGTGCAATAAGGAGATGCAATGCTGCCAAACCCCTGATCTAATTTGCTAGGTATTGCTATGCAATGACATCTCTATGGAATTTGGAAATTTGAAAAATAGTAATTATTGTTGAAATTGTTATTGATGTTCATCATCATCAACATCACGACATTTCCCTATCAGGGCTAGTCAGCGATGAAGGGAGACACAAGCTAACCCAATAACATATGAACTAAATTAAAACTTGTGAAAATGAAACTATAAACAACCCGTCCCACCCCCCACCCCTACCCATCTCAGATGACAGACACTGGATATTAAATTTAAATATTACACTATGCCAAATCAAGCTATATTCAGCACTTTTAGTATCTACAAATTTAAAAACTACTTTTTTCACCTATTTGCACACAGGGGTTGAGTCATGCCATGAGAGAGCAACCTGACTGCATGTCAAAGGTGGTGGCTGTGGAGGGAGACCTGGCATGCGACAAACTTGGCCTATCTGAAGAATGGTGGAACCTACTGGAGAAGTGCGTTTCTGTCATCTTCCACGTCGCGTTGGGGCCTCTGTGAAAATGGCGGATCCTCTGCTGAAAGCAGCCCATATATGTCAACCTGGGTCCGGTGCACCACCTGGTCAGCCTTGCTATGAGCCTTCGCGTATGTCTCCACAGTCTACTGCAACCATGACTGCCCAGACAAACCAATTGTCAAAGAGACAGTCTACCCTCCCCCTTGCTCCCCAAGACTCATGCTGGACTTGCTGGAGAGCTGCACCCAGGGGAACAAATGGAGATGCTGCAACCGAAGCAGGTTGGTGTGGTGGTTAAGGAGTCCGACTGCTAATCGGGAGGTCCTGGGTTTGAATCCCAGGGCCGGCGATCCTGACCGTGGTTTTCTGTGGTTTTCCACGGTCTCCCCAGGACAATTCCGGGGTTGTTTCCTTATAATAGGCCACAACCGCCTCTTCCTTCCCTATCCTTGGCCCCATCCAATGGTGGTATTCTACCCCCGTAATGGAGTGCCGATTCTCCCAATGGGGTAAAGTAAATAAAATAAATAGAATAAATAAAATAAATGGAGATGCTGCTTCCCAAACTCAGAGGTCACAAGTGCAACACATATTATGTTCTCACCAAATCTGTGGCCGAGAATTATCTGCAGCAAGCATGCATTTCGTATGGGCTGCCAGTGGCCATTGTGCGGCCATCCATTGCCATCGGTAAGATTTAACAGCGTGAATCTAAGGGCAATGCCAATCATGCAGGGCCACTGCACTGTCCCAAATATTACAACTTGGATAATTATGTTAGGGTCAATGTGTTTAATATCCCAGGCATTTTGTAAAATGACCGGGGCACTGTATAGAATGCCAAATTTTTTATGGCAGTGTGTATAATGGGAAGGCATTTCACAACTGGGCCGGCCATTTTATGTAATGCCCATGGTTCGTTGGGCAGTGTGTTGATTCTGTTATCGTCATCTGTTATCGCTTGTACTCTGCCTCTCCTACACATTCTTCTATTCAGATAGACGTGTCTGTCCTCTCAGTTGTTTTATTTCACTTGCGTATTTTTTCCGTATTCGAATTTGAAGTTGTGCTATATTTTTTTTGCGTTTCATCGCCATGGACGCGAGTGCAATGCGGAAAACGTTCGAGGAAAAGCTGGCCGGTCTCGTAAGCAGAAAAAATAGATAATTAACAGAACCTTTCGTACCACCATCAGTATGAGGATCGAATATGCCCTGTCAAAGAAGCCAAAGATGTTTCGAGCAGTTATATAAGAAGGGGAAAAAACTTCCCATACCATACACTACCGGCTTTTGGAATGGTTAGACCTTGTGAACATTGCTGGTGTTCCATGCCTCAAAAATTGGCAATGACATACGTCAATTGTTTGCTCAGCTCCTGCCTGCATTTTTCTTTGATATTGTGAAGGTGAGATCTACTTATGCTGGGTCTGAATGGAATTGGTTATGTATAGCCTCTTTTGTGCAGTTTCAGTTTAGTGGCTTATATCTGCAGCGTCGCTTGGACATCTTGTCTGGCCTCTGTCCCTTTTTCATCACTGGTCGGGAGGGTACTGCACAAAGTAGTGTACTAGTGTGTGCAGTACCCTCCCGGTATGGCATGAGAGCGCCTTTTTCAGTGCAACCCGCAATGCTAAAAAGCGGCTCAACCACGTTCAACCCACTGAATCTGCCAGTCTGCGCCGGTCAATTCGAATACAGAAAGGATGTGACGTCACACCGTACGGCAGTAATAAATAATTTGATTACTGCCGTATTTCTAATTGTTTTATAAAACCGACCGGGGTTGTCGCCACCTACGATTTTTCCCCACCCCCTCGCCCGCGCTTGACCTGTGACTCTGAAACACCCTGTATATGGCACAGCAACTGACCGGCTAAGTTCTCACCACCCACCCAGACACACAAAAGTATTTACCTCCTCTAAACTCGTATCTGTGCATGCTCATCCCGCACCTGACTGGAGATCAAAAAAATTAAACTGTCTCCCTCCACATTTTTTAGAAATGTTTTTATCACTTTTAGACCAACAAAGACTTATTATTGGGGACAGGTGTAGCTGCTGTACCCCACGGCATTTTTTTTTTTTTCCAGTAGCGTACGTACAGCTCAGCATCAAGAAAAACTGCCCTTCAGTTGCACTAGTTACAGTTCTCCTATGGTACCAGTAGCCTATTTTAAAAGTGTTTGATCAGTTCTGGGATATTCTGCCTCTAGTTCTGTCTAATTTATATCATTGGGAGAGTGAAAATTAACTGTGACGTTACATAAGTAATACAAGAAAAGAGAGAGTAGAAATTTCGATTGCCGATGTAGCAGCTTGAAGATGTTTAATCAACTAGCATTGGAAATCTTGTTCAATGTGGCACGAAAATGTGAAAAGTTAGTTTTGTTATTCTTCTTGCACCTGAAAGTTGTGGACATGTATTTTGTGATTCTACCGAAGCAGTTTGGAGTAGGGGATATGGGGTCCGACTGCTAATCGGGAGGCCCTGGGATCAAATCTCGGCGCCGGCAACTCTGACCATGGTTTTCTGTGGTTTCCCACGGTTCTTCCAGGAAAATTCCGGAGTTGTTTCCGTAATTAATAGGCCACAGCCGCTTCCTTCTGTCCCTATCCTATCCCAAAAAGCGCAGTAAAATGAAAGCAAAGAGTTCCAGGCAAAACAAAAAAACTTCCCCCCTAAAGAGCCGATAGGTTATTATTATTATTATTATTATTATTATTATTATTATTATTATTATTATTATTATTATTATTATTATGTGATTCTCACAGTCTTTATGCAACCTACCAGACGAAGTCCACAGTCACTTTTGGAAATCATCCATCACAAGATTGCAAAAATTCATCGGTATTTGGAATAAATTTTTATTCACGCTGCCATTCACTTATTGTCTCAGCCTTTTACACATTATATCTATAATTTCACTCATCCTAGTGCTGTTTATTAGAGTTAGTGCTAATGATTTATTTTCTTGATGCAGGTGTGTTGGAGAAATCTCAAAAGGAAGGTAACTTACTTCAGCACAACCTCAGGAGAAAAGTTACGGAGAAATTGCAAAGGCGTGTGTGGTGAAACAGAAAAGGCAACATTCGGCAGATGCGAAGAAGAAAACTGGAAAGGGGAAGGAGGGTTCTTCCAGTGTGGCACATGTCTATGTAATACCAAGCACATGTGATGGCTGCACTTCTCACTCTAACAGGTGCAACCTACGAGAAGTAAAACCGAGTGGGAAAGGAGGCAGTGAGGAGCCAAAAAAGTGTTCAGGTAAGAAGCGGACATCACACGAGCTCCCAGATAAAGAGCCACCCCTGAAAAAGAAGAGTCGTCTTCAGTCGGAGCGCAAGCAGCAAAATGACAGAACTAGTAGTCACCAGAGAGTACAAGATTGGATCCAGAAAACACAGGCATCAACAATAAGTGAAGCACATGCAAGAATCTTGCCCAGCAAGGTTCCAACTCCACAGGAGAAACCTGATAATCACACTGCCGTACAGGCCACTAGCATAGAAGATGGGCTGCAACAACAGGAACCAGAAATATATGTTCCGAATATACAGGAAACTGTTAAGATGAAGAAACGCCAGTGTGTTACAATCCCATACTCATATTCAGATGAGCCAAAAATTCCAGATGGCATGCAACTGAAATCCCCCAAAGTTGTTAGACTTAAAGGAAGACCAAGAAAGCATCAGAGCATGAATCCTTCTTCAGATTCTTTATCACAGAAACCTGCAGCTGGGCAATCAAACAGTCACTGTGAACAATCTGTTGACCAGGACAAAAAGACGTGTCAGCGAATGGCAGAGATAGTTAAGAAGGAGCCTGTGAGAATGGCAGAGTTGGAGGCACAGGAAAATGACAAGTTAATGGAAGTGCAAAATGAATATGATCAGGCAGTGGATGAGCTGCAGAAGAAGAGAGATACTGGTTCTGCTCTGTGGCTGAAATTGAAGAAGAGGAAAAAGAGGCAGGAACAAAGCTAGTGGAATGACGGGAGGAAATCAAGAATATTATGGTAAAGAGAAAAGCAAAGTTTAAGGCCGTATATCAGACGGATAACTTGCTAACATCCATATGGAGGAAAAATGAGCAGGACCATCAGGGTGCCACCTCAGGTTCCACATCCAAGACAAATCCAGGTATGGATTCAGAGTGTCATTTATATTGCGGCATGCTGGTAAAGTGGGGGATGACCTGATATTAGAAAGACACTTCTGGGGCTGGTTTCACCAAGCCCGGTTTTCATAAAAACCCTGGTTCTTTCGGAAAATCCCTGCAAATAGAATAGAGATTTTCCGAAAGAACCGGGGTTTTCATGAAAACCGGGCTTGGTGAAACCGGCCCCTGGTGGTCAGATCAAAATTGGTCAAAATCGTTATTTGTGTGATTTCCAAAGGCTGCCTGCACTACACAAAGTAAAAAATTATCATCTCTATCTCATGCAAGTGCTATGGAAAATTGCAAAATAATATTCCCTGTGAGGGGGCAGTGCATCACTTTCTAATACATGTAGGATAATTTTGTAGGGAATGAGGGTGTCATAAGAACTACCCCACTTTATTCTGACCAGCCAGCTTCCCTGGGATATACCGGTCCCTGGTTGACCCGATTTTATACTGTTGGCGTGGTTACGGATAAGTTGAGGAAGAAAATGCTAAATTTTTATTGCTACCTGTCTAAACAAGGACCAAAGAATTTCTTCCAGGGTGATTTTTTCCTTTCTCCACAAATTTTTTTAGTGGAAGTTCATAATAATGACATGAAAGAATTGCAACTCAGTTTTGTTCTACAGATTCAGGGTTTGCAAAAATCCACATTTCACATAATTTTTAAGTTTGCTATTTTTCCAATTTCATATCTCAGCAGGAGATGCAAGGAATGTTAAAGAATTTTTAATTTCATTTTTCAAGCAATGGTAAATTGTCACGGATATTTCTACATCCCAATTGCCGGTATTTAATGAAGTAAATTATTTCGCAACACTGGTTACACAGCACAGGTTCAAATGTGGTAATACAATGGGATGATATTATTTTGGACACAATAATCACATTAGCTGCAGTTTTAATGAACAATTGTCATCTCAACAAATGTCACACTTTATCATATCTTGAAAAATTAAAATAAAAATATTTATCCTTCCTTGGACTTCCTGTCATAAGTTGATAGTGGGAAAATTGAGAATTTGAAATGTATATTTTTGCAATACCTGAATCTGTAGAGCAGAAGTTAATTTTGCTTTTTCATCTGGCACTGTAAACAACTTCCACCAAAACTTTGTCAATTATTGTAGATAAAAAATGATCCAGGAAGAGATCCTTTGGGACTATGTTATCAAAATGGGACGAAATCCTGAATATTTTCCAAAATGGACCACACACTAGATAGGGCCCAACCATGTCAGCCACCCATAATTAAAGCAGGGCCTGAAGAGATCTGGGTCTAGGCCCTAGGGTGAGGTGGATGGCAAAGTACCTTGTGGCTCACCTCCCACTTGTTAATCCTATGTGTATGCTATGTTGCAGCTGCCGAGAATCTGGTGTCTTCAGCTTTGCCTCCTCCAGTTCCCCAGGAAATGGCATCAGCACCAAGAGAAGACATTCCGTCTAATAGGAGCAGTGATCAGGAGGTGCAAATACAATCTGAAAGCATCCACAAGCAGAGGCTAGTACCAGTTATTAGCCAGGCTCAAGGTCACCCTGTCCACCAGCAGGCAGGCCCCCAGCCAACAGGTCAGCAAGTGCCTGGCAGTCACCGAAATCAGAGTCAGTAGTGTGCTTGGAGACCACCTCCAACTAGAATCCAGACGAGTCAAGTAAGTCAAAGCACTCAACAGTTTCACCAAACCCCCATGCTCAGAGGAATCTGGCGCACAAGGGACAGGTGTGGCATGGCTTATCCTTCACATAATATTAATAATCCTGGCATTCCCCAAACCATCTGCACCAGCATCGATTCTTTCACCGTTCATACTTTATTGATCATGAATATTGTAAAAAATAAATAAATTTTCAAAAATATAACCTGTGATACCTCCACATAACCACTTTTGTCGTTTCTGACAGGGGGTCGAACCACCGGCAACACAACACGCTGCTGACCCGAGCCGCCAGCCAGGAATGACTGTAGGTCCCGAGGGGTCTGGTAATGCAATGTTTGAACTGTGGAGACCCTGCTTGGTCTTGTAAAACTCTTCACATAATGGCAAAATATGACAATTATCTTAGCCTGGAAAACCGCCAAAATCCCCCAAAACCCCCATATGCCAATGTACATTGCGTTTGTGAAGGACAAGTCCTCCGATATGTTAGGAACATCCCAATGTATGTCAATAACGGATGTAATAGCCGTAAACTTCGGATATGCATTATCGACATATCCAGGGAGATGCAGCGCTTTAGTAGCACCCCACTGGATTGATACAATATGTTCTACAATATGCTCCCTCTGTACCCACCACTCCCTAAGCAAGCTGATTTGTCCCCCATAAACTAGCCTAATTTAATGCCTGCCTGGAGTGGGAAGTGGGCCAAGCAATGCAACTAAAAAAATAACAAACAGCGATACAGGAACACGAATGAATTTTGTTAGCGGATGTAAATTTGGCAGCACTAAACTTGGGAGAACCTAATTGGGCCGCTAGCGGCCTAAAAAGGTAGCGGAAACTGCTCATCAGCTATCGAAAAGTGAGTTCCGCTATGAGCGGTTAGTGGATTAGTGATGCTAATGCCCACCTTTGATGACTCCCAATAATAAAGCAGAGGTTTAGTTTTATAGGTAAGTGAAGTAAGTGGTTTTTAAATTCTTAAGTCAGATATTTTTTGTTTCCTTTAATCATTAATAAACAGTTTGATCAATTTCCAAGTAACATTATCATTTTAATAGGGTAAAAATAAATGTTTGGCAGTAAAAAACACACTTTAGTTCAGTGCTTCCCAATTTCTTTCGTTGGCAACCCCAAAAAATTGTCTTGTAAAATTTGTGACCCCCTATATGTGCAAATTTCGATCTGCCAATATGAAAAGACAGGTAAACAGTGAAATGACCTTACCTTGTGGTCATAATTTTCAAGAAAGATAGCATCATTTTGTGAAAATAATTTGCTACCCTCCCTTGCGACCCCAAATATTATTTTCGCAACCCCAATGGGATCGCGACCCACAATTTGGGAAGCACTGCTTTAGTTTAAAAGTTCACCCACTGAACTGTTACACCATAGAAAGGTATGGTAAAGCGGGGCAAGTGCGTAAAAGGGGCAAGTTTGGCATTGCTTCTAATATATGGCACAAGGTGGCAGGAACTATTGAATATCATGTAAACGTTCACGAAGACCTTTGCCCACTCTGCCAAAAGTAGCACGATCTTCTCTTTTTCCGTCACATTGATAAAAAATTGCAGCCAAAGTCAAGTACCCGCTCCGGCACTGTAAGAGGTTAAGGTGTACTATCACGTTGTTATTGTTCCGTTTTGGTGGAATAATCAGGCAGGGCACATGCCATACTTGCCATACCCTAGTTACGCCACTGCATACATGTTAGGCCTACCATACTTATTAGGTATGAATTGCTGGCACAAGCTCAGCACGACCTGACAGCAGAACAAGCAGCTGAGAGACTGAGGCAAATGTCTGATGTGCATTACTCATGCACATGACTTGACTTAAGTTGAGTGTTCCTGGGGAAGCACTGATTAGATTGGACATATCATTTGAAATTTGTACATTTTTAAAGTGTCATTGGAAATGATCTTATGGATGTTAATACAATGGAAAGTTTGGGTCTACAGATTCTCCCCATGCATACAACCCACCTGCAATATCCTTAACAATTGCATTGGGAACTATGTCGCGTATCATGCGCACTGCCTGCTGGGAATCATTTCCACGCCGACACACAACATAAACATTTCTACCTGTTAGATACGTCAGTTGCTTTTCAGCTTCAGTGTTGTTAGCCAATACAGCCATTGGTATGTTCACTGCCTGAGGAAATGAACACATAGCAAACTCCTCGGCAGTTCGGACATCCAGTAGCAGGTGAGACTCATGTTCATCAACTATGCGCTTGTACTCCAGTGCACTGATGCGACTTGATGCTTCTAGTGGTTTCGTCAAGGCACATTCAGGTACATAGTCAACCAGTTCTTGCTTAGAAGGTGTATCACCACACACATCGCAGTCAGTACGCCGGGGACGTAGTTTTATAGTACGGAAATTTCCATCTAATGCATCATAGAGAAGCATCCTCTTTGAGTAAGTTCCTGGCAGTCCGCAAATTATTTTAATTGCATCCATTGCCTGAAGAGTGCCAATGACACCTGGAACTAAAACAGGAGTTAAGGTACTTCCTCAAGTTGTTGCAATGCTGAAATATCACTCAGTAAGGGTCGAGACATTGGGTGGAAATTTTGTCCCACTGCTAATTACTGATAACTTAGCAGTAACAATCCCCAACACTGGTACTGCTAAGTTAGCAGTAACTAGCAGTGGGACGAAAATTCCACCCACTGAACCACAGATTTTTTCAGTGACTCTAAAATGCTTTCCATGATTGCCATTTTCTCGGGTTGAATTTCACTCAATAGATGGAGTCAGCTTGTCATAGTAGATGGAGATTGGAGTGAATTATAGTATGATGCAGCCCCCAGCAACTCACTCTCTTTTCCCGTGCTCCGCTAACCCCGGTGGAGCAATGTTCCAAAACACATTCGGGGGGACGTCTCTGAACCGTTCTGAGGCTATACCTATATTGTCAACAATTGTCAACAATATAGGTAGGTTCGGAACAGTTCAGAGACCCCCCAAATGCGTTTTGATACAGGGCTCCACATCCGGGTATTTGGACTCTACATCTGGGGATAGCGGACCAGCTAAGTGCACGGCCTTCCCCATATGGCTAGATAGGAAGTTGCGGGGGGCTGGTATGATGATATGGAATGTGGCTTAGTCTTGAAAATAACTGGACAAGCCTTTTCCTGTTTATGACCTGACAATTCTTGCCCACTTTCCCTGCATTCCATGCTACTTATACTGCAAAAGACATTATGATAATATTTGTTCTGATTGGCAAGATTTGTTGAAATAAACCGGCAAAGATTTTATGTGAATGTGCCACATTAGTAATGCCCCCAATACAAAGTTCTTTTATGACTGATACCTATCATGTACTACATCACACCCACCTGCACCAATGACTCCGCCTTCCTCACAGTTTGTCACTGCCCCTGCAGGAGGTGGGTGAGGAAATAAGCACCGGTAACATGGTCCACCTTCATAGTTGTAGACAGTCAACTGCCCTTCTGTACGCAATGCACTGCCTGACACCAGTGGTTTATTCACCATCACACAAGCATCATTGATCAGGTACCGGGTGCCGACGTTGTCAGTAGCATCCAGAATGACATCGTACTGGCTGATTATCTCTTTCGCATTACTGGCATCAAGACGTACAACAATAGGTTCTGCATCCACCTGAGGATTGAGACTACATCATATGTGCAATAGGGTTTATCAGATTTAAAAAAATACCTGCACACTGCAGTCATGCCCGACAATGCTTTATGTAGACCCACACGTGACTGGGCATGTAATATCTGTCGTTGCAGGTTGCTTACTTCCACCACATCATGGTCTAGTAGCCCCAGCTTGCCTGTTTATCAAACGAAATTATTGATTATAACTTCGGGCTGGTTGCTGTATCAACATAAATTAAGGAAATTATTTCGGAGAATGTATTTATAGAATTCAATTACAAATAATTGGAAATTGCAGTTACTTTCAATGACCATTGACCTCGCAACTCCCATGATACAGTAGTGTAATTACAGAGTCTCCGTCTTGGCCTGGCGCAGCCCCACAGGCATCTTATGATTCAGGTGGATGCCTGAACCAATCCAAACCATCCTTTCCACTGCAGCTGGGTCTGGAGGGCATTAGCAGATCACCAGTCAACTACCTGAATAGTTAGATGCTTGTGGGGCTACGCCAAATCCCATGCTGGTGGAAACTCTCTAATTTTACACTACCGTCACCATATGGTTAGGTTGGGAGTTGCGAGGGGCTGGTGCTGACAGAAATGCATAAGCAGCCAGAGAATGTCAGAAATGCTGCCAAACCTAACTAACAGTCAAGAGAAGCGCTTTATTCTAGTATTGACAGGGAGAAGTCAGGGGTTGGAGATAGTAAGATTTTGAGCTAGTAGGTCTCACTACCAGCGTAAAGAACCCCCAAATTTTTCCTATTAGTGTACAGCTCCCACACATACAGCACCTTAATTGCAACAAGCTACATACCAACCCCTGCAGCTGCAAGGTATGCTGCAGCGGGGCACCCCAGTCCTCCAACCCCAATGATGAGGACGGAGGCCTTCTTGAGTGCCAGCTGCCCTTTGACTCCCAGCTCGGGCATGATCAGCTGCCTACTGTATCGGCATACCTCCTCCTTGCTCAGCTTATCCCCACCACTGCTCTCCCCATCCTGCTCTCTTTTCTTCAAGTCAGCCTGCAACAGTAGTAATGAATCCTTGCCCAAGAAGTACACATTCCATCAGCTCACGTACGTATTTCCTCCTAAGGACTAGGAGTTCCTCCTCTTTTTCCCGAATGAGGGCCAGCAGTTCTGGGCCGGTCGCCATCCCTTTGCTTGACACGGCTGGCCACGGTGTGTTCTCCAAGAACGGCAGTCAGCAAGGGGCAAGCAATAACATGCAATGATGTATCGAGTGGGTGCGTGCTGGCCTCTGGCGGCACTGTGTAGAACCAGAACGTGTGGCTGAGCAAATTGACAGCAAAGCTTAAAAAGTAGTAGTAGAGCAAGTAGAGAGTGGTTTGTTCGATTCAGACTGTGTGCAGTGCGTTGTGGACAATTTGTGTGTGAAATTGATCAGGTTGGTAACGGACCCCGACGCTAACGGGTCTGTTACCATTGGTGCAGACGATGGAAGAAGCCCAACAGCAGCAGCAACAACAGCAACGGCTACGTCAACAGGGCCAGGCAGACTCAGACTCCAGCACCATTTAACCTTGGTGCTTTCAACCCGGTGCGGTGGTGAACTGAACGTCAGGGGTTGTGGGCATCACTACACCGCAGAGCGAGGCAGAAGTTATGAGATGCGGCAGACGACAACCACCCACGAGGATACAGGGACGATCCGGCGTTTCGTCGAATGCAGATGAAACGATGGATGTAAGTGCACTAGTGCAGTGTCCAAGTCGAGCCTGCGGGACATGGTATGCTTTACGTGCCAAGGGCAAGGAACAGGCCACGGGTCAAGAGCATGTCCAAGCAAGAAATCCAGGTGCCAGGTGTGCAAGGCCTTGCACCTGGGTTTCTTGCTTGGACACGCTCTTGACCCGTGACCCATAGTCTATAGTCTTTTGGTTTTGGAATAGGTCAAGAATCACCAGCACAGGTGATTCTTGACCTATTCCAAAACCAAAAGACTATAGACTATAATTATATGGGTGGAATTTTCGTCCCACTGCTAGTTACTGCTAACTTATCAGTACCAACCACTGCCACAATTGGTACTGCCAAGAGCTCTTGGTACTGCTAAGTTACTAGTAAGCAGTGGGGAGAAAATTCCACCTATCCTCAAGTGCTAATAACTCTTGCTATCATTTTTAAGCTCGTTTTTGGTGGGATTCTGGTTTCGAACCTGTGTAGGGCGTTCATTGCTGCCAATAGGCACACATTGCAGCGGATGCAACTATGGCAGAGACTTAATAGTATAAACTCACTATCTAGATTCAAGACTTCTAGAGCATAAGAAGCTTTATACCCAGACATGATCTACAACAGGATTATTAGTATCTTGTGTTGCAGTTTGAAAGAACATGGGACATTCGACACTAACATTCCAGATTCCAGATTCTCTAGGAAAAATATGCTATCTATCTTACCTTCACTGGTTGAGTCATTGGTGCACCTCAGCTTCAAGAAGGTCATGCCACCTTCAACTGGATTTCTTATAATTTCGACTACTGTACTTTTATTGGTCACTCCACATAATAATGATGTTTTATTGGGGAGGCATGGTACTAGCGGCTACGCCGATGGCCAGCCAAGCGGGAGCCCGGGGTTCAAATCCCGTCCCCGTCACCTCTGCTTGGCCGGGTCTTTTCCGCTTTTCACCCGACATGCCTGGGCAGAATTGCACTCCCTACTCTGCCCGGGCCCCGGAGAAAAGGTCTGGTGGTTACAGTTCATATCATACAGAGCCCCCCTCTTGGGAACCTCCTTTCCCCCCTTAAGACCAAACAAGGTTAGCATAGGGGTAATTTTTTTAAAAAAATGATGTTTTCAGGTCAATGACAGTCAATTTATTAATTTTTGGATGTTTTATTTCCACATACATTTAACGTGGAAAGCAATTATTACTTACAAACATTTGAGGATTTATCCTAACAAATTGCGATTGGGAGTTATTCCCTTATTTATTGGGGATTTATATCTGCTTAAACATTTCCAGTTGCAATTTCATATTTACACTGTTATTTATGAACTTTTGGAGATTTAGCAATAATGTCATACATAGCCGTACATAGCCCTCAGAGCAATAGGATGAATGATACACATAAGGGGCCGTCCATAATCCGCGCGGACAAGTGACGGGGGGGAGGGGGGTTGTACTTTGTCCGCTTTTGTCCGTACAGGGGGGTGGGGGTAGAAGT